>JADBJO010002880.1:272500-278656 GCA_016801955.1 Conus betulinus
AGACAAAGAGGCATATTTGATATCATTTACAAGATTTTAGAAAGGCATTTGACTACTTCTTAAAATGGAAGCTTATGGGACAACAGGAAATTTACTACAGTGGGTGAAAAACTTTTTGAAGGGAAGATCTAAAAGGGTGCGGGTGGGAACAAAACAGTCCTCAAACATTGATGTTTTTAAGTGGTATTCCCCAGGGAAGTATCCTGGGCCCAGTACTTCTTACAATTTTATGATCTCCCAGATGACATACAGAGTACATGCAAGATATTTGCAGCTGATACTAAAGTGTATAATTGTTCCCAGAATTCAGATATACTGCAAAATGGTATACATACACTCATACAATGGTCAGAGAAGTGGAATCTATACTTTAATGCTGGGAAATGCAAGGTTATGCACACACGGTATGATAATCCAAAGGATATGAAATAACTCATGGCACATCCAAGTATGTTCTAGATACTTGTACAGAGGAAAAGGATTTAGGAGTGATATTTGATTCAAAACTCAAATCTGACAAGCATATTACAACAGCAATAAATAAAGCCAATAGGATGCTGGGCTTGATTAGAAGGAGTTTTAAAAATTTAAATAACGAGGTATTCATAAATCTAAAGACTATAGTACACTTGTTTGGTACGGCCACATCTTGAGTATGAAAACATAATTTGGAATCCTTTTCTTAAACGACAGTCTCGTGCAATCGAAAGAGTACAGAGAACAGCTACAAAGATGTTAAAATATAGATAAAAAATTTTTATTACGAGGACTGGCTACGAAAATTTGACTTGCCATCCTTCACCCGCTGACTGCCATGGGCCATGATCTTGGCTTTTACCGCCTGAGTGTGTTGGGCCACGATCATGGCTCATCAGAGAACCGTTATACCACCACTGCTAAAAATCCGGGTTGATCAGTTCACATGACTTGCTAGTATCCATTGTGCACCGGCAAGCCTTGTCAGTCAGTTATCTCAAAGTTTTTCATCGGTTTTGACTGAAATAATGAATTATTAATCAGCGACCGAGTTGAGCAGGAGTTGCATGGAAATGATGACACGAGTGAAGAATCAGTTACCGAAGGCAACAGTAACGAAAGCGAAGCAGGTGAGTGGATAAACTTTGATTATTTTGTTTGTCGAGTGATGGAACACTTGCCGCGTGCTGTCATTGGTTATTTTTATTTGTTGGTCCGCCACATGAAGGAAGGGGGGGATGGAGGGGGCAGGGTACATTGTTACTTACAGGAGTGATAGGCTTTGGCCTGATCAAGCTAGAAGATCGTTTCTCTTTCTGGGTGATTGTTGGTGTTCTGAAAGCACTTTAGAGATGAATAAAAGTGGTAATTTGAAGAGAACAATTTATAACTTTTTTGTTTTCTTATTTTTTTAGTTTGGAAACAGTGTGGGCGAGTCACGAGTGGGCGTGTCTCTAATGAAAGCTATAGCCCTTCCCCTTCCTTATATGCTACTTTTGCTAGTGATTCAGATTTTATTCTTATTTATGATTTTATGCATGACTTCATTTTTCATAGAATGAATTTATAAGTAATGCTGGTCATAGTTTTTTTCTTTCTGAAACTGAGTGGAAACTGAGTCAAGCTCTCTGTAACAACTCTTGCACCATTATGAAACAATGAAATGAACAGAAGACTTGGGATTATATGTTTTCTTGTGTGATCCAGAATCTGGAAGCACTACTGCAGAGGAGAGAGATGCTGAGAGTGAAGGAGTTGAAGAAAGAGGAACTGTGCTGCTGGTCATCCTACTCATATGCGCTCTGGCTGGGAATGTTCTGGATGTGACGGGGGACTCTGCCCAAGTGCTTTTCAGCCTTCTATGGAAGACCAAGCCCCTAACTTTGTTCTGTGTCTTCCAAGGACATGTTCTTGTTTTCTCTCAAGTTTCAAGTGTTTTGACATTCAAGCAGGAAAACTGTGGTGTTTCAAACAATGTGACTGACATTTTGGATTACCTTTTCGCCATTGTTCTGATTACACTGTGAAGGATATCTTCATCTGCCATCAGGATACTGTCTTGTAATTATTTTTTTTTCAGATTCCTCATTATCCCTTGTTTACAAAAACATATAGTTTTACCTATCTAGCTTCAAGACAAACCTGCACAAACCCCATTTCCTTATATAATGAAATTGACTGTCTGGATGCTGAATTATAGACCTGTACATCATTTGAGGCACAATTTATTATACATAGCTCAAGTCAAGAGAATTATCTTCTTTCCCATGTTTCCAGCACATATTTGTCTTCATTTTACCTCCAGTCTGAAGTGTTTAGGTAGTACAGAAGAAAAACTGTGTCTCTCCTAACATCTTGACTTACTTTTCAAATAACTTTTTCAGAAATTTTCTCTGCTTATATTTTGAGGTCAGTCTCCAAGTAGGTACACCACCTACAGTATTTTCAGTTATTTCACTAGATTCTACAACATCTCTAGTTTCTAAAAATGTATAGGTTTGCATATCTAGTGCAAATAATATCTATGCAGAAGCCAAATTCTCAAGTGTGGTGTGTGACGAGTTTCCCGTCCTGATTTTAACTACATTTCTTTAAAGGTTAAATTGATATACAGAGCACTGTGAGGGTTAAAATATTATATAAAAAGATTACGGGGAGATCTGATAAATGTTTATAAGATTTTTCAAAATACTGACAATACTAACAGAGGTTTGTTTCACTTGTCTAACGAAATAAGAACTCGTAACAGTGATCTTAAAATTCTAACTATGTACAGCAAATAATATTATGAAAAACTTTTTCTCTAACAGAGTCACCAAACATTGGAACAATCTTCCAGCACAAACTAAATTGGCCTCAGATATTAACAAATTCAAAAACCTAGACAGTGATACTAAAATTGCTCAGTTAAAGTACCTTCATGATTAGTGCATCAAATGGGATGCTTATATCACCACAGCAATTGTTAAATTAAGTCATTAACCAAATAGAAGGACGCATTATGAGGCCGCGAGGCCTGGTCGTCCAATTGCCTGACCTGACCTACTTGAGTCCCACGTTTTCATCACTTTCCGGGTTCCCGTTTCACTGGTCTAATCCCACCTTATGGGAAAGTCAGTGGGAAAGACTACAACTTTGGGATTCTCTCTTGAGGGCACATAAGACCGTATGGCGAAAGCTTGGCTGTGTCTGGAGTTGCACTGTCTTCATCTGTCCGTGGGAAGGGGTGGTTGGGTCTGTGGGGTGTGCTCAGCAGCTGGAGGGTGGTGTTTTTCGCCGGTGGGCTCTGCATGGGCTGGTACACCCATGGGGATGCTACTTTAAGGCTGTTACGAGTTGCATCCTGTAGCCTGATTTACCTCTGTTCATAACTGAAAATACTGTAGGTGGTACCTACTTGGAGACTGACCTCTGTTCAGGAGCAGTTTTGTCTCTCTTGATATCTTCTTCAAATCTTCAAATCAAATGCCACGTCGTCTCCATAGACCTTAACCTGCTGACTGCGGTGGGCCACAATCATGGCTTTACCGCCCGACTGCGTTGGGCCACGATCGTGGCTCAGACGAGAACCGTTATACCACCACTGCTAAAAATCCGGGTTGATCAGTTCACGTGACTTGCTAGTATCCATTGTGCACCGGCAAGCCTTGTCGGTCAGTTATCTCGAAGTTTTTCGTCGGTTTTGACTGAAATAATGAGTAAATCAGCGACCGAGTCGAGCAGGAGTTGCGTGGAAGTGGCACGAGTGAACAATCAGTTGCCGAAGGCTGTAGTAACAAAAGCGAAGCAGGTGAGTGGAAGACCTTTGATTATTTTGTGATGGAACACATGCTTTCGTGCAGTCATTGGTTATTTTACATTTGTTGGTCCGCCACATGAAGGAAGGGGGGACGGAAGGGGGGCAGGGTACATGGTTAGTAGCAGGAGTGATAGGCTTTGGCCTGATCAAACTAGAAGATCGTTTCTGGGTGATTGTAGGTGTTTTGAAAGCACTTTAGAGATGAATAAAAGTGGTGATTTGAAGAGAACATTTATAACTTTTGTTTTTCTATTTTTTTAGTTTGGAAACAGTGTGGGCGAGTCACGAGTGGGCGTGTCTCCAATGAAAGCTATAGCCCTTCCCCCTCCTTATATGCTAGTGATTCAGGTTTTATTCTTATTTATGATTTTATGCATGACTTCATTTTTCATAGAATGAATATTCAATAAGTAATGCTGGTCATTTTTTTTTCTTTCTGAAAATCAGACTAATTAGTGGAAAAACTGAGTCAAGCTCTCTGTCACATCTCTTGCACCATTATGAAACAATGAAATGAACAGAAGACTTAGGATATATGTTTTTTTCTTGTGTGATCCAGAATCTGGAAGCACTACTGCTGAGGAGAGATGCTGAGAGTGAAGGAGTTGAAGAAAGAGGAACTGTGCTGCTGGCCATCCTACTCATGTGTGCTCTGGCTGGGAATGTTCTGGATGTGACGTGGGACTCTGCTCCAAGTGCTTTTCAGCCTTCCACAAAGACCAAGACCCTAACTTTGTTCTGTGTCTTCCAAGGACATATTTTTCTTGTTTTCTCCCAGTTTCAAGTGTTTTGACATTCAAACAGGAAAACTGTGGTGTTTCAAACAATGTGGCTGACGTTTTGGACTACCTTTTCACCAGTGTTCTGGATTACACTGTGAAGAATATCTTCAGCTGCCATCAGGGTACTGTCTTGTAATTATTTTTTTTCAGATTCCTCATTATCTCTAGTTTACAAAAACATATATAGTTTACCTATCTAGCTTCCAGACAAGCCTGCACAAACCCCATTTCCTTATATAGTGAAATTTGATTGTCGGGATGCTGAATTATAGGTACATCATTTGAGGCACAATTCATTATACATAGCTCAAGTCAAAGAGAATTATCATCTTTCCCATGTTTCCAGCACATATTTGTCTTCATTTTATCTCAAGTCTGAAGTGTTTAGGTAGTACAGAAGAAAAAACTGTGTCTCTCCTAACATTTGACTTACTTTTCAAATAACTTTTTCAGAAATTTTGCCTGCTTATATTTTGAGTTATAGTTTGCTTATATTCAGTCTCCAAGTAGGTACCACCTACAGTATTTTCAATTATTTCACTAGATTCTACAGCATCTCTAGTTCCTAAAAATGTATAGGTTTGCATATCTAGTGCAATAATATGTATGCAGAAGCCAAATATTCAAGTGTGGTGTGTGACGAGTTTCCCGTCCTAGATTTTAACTACATTTCTTTAAAGCATAAATTTGTTATACTGAGCACCATGAGGGTTAAGTGACTCGGGTGTGCGCAAAAAAAAAAAAAAAAAAAAAAGAAAAAAAATAAGAAAAAAAAAATTTAAAACGTCATCTCCAACTAACAAAGCTTAACCTCAAAGATAAAAAACAAACAATATTTTTTGAATTAGTGGTAAAACATAAACACGCATCAAAGCAGCTTGGCAATTTCAGATTGTGCGATAATAGTAGCAATGTTTATGATAGAAGGGCTGGACAATATTTGACTGATATCTTGGACGTTGATATCAATAGAATTTTCTTTATAAAAACTGGAGTTAAGACAGAACATTCTCTCAACAAATGATGCACTGAAATAGGATTACCACAAGTACAAAAAACATGGCAAGAATATTTTGTGTTCCATGCATTTAACTTGAGTTTTGTTACTATCTTGGAAATGTGACGAGGACCACGCGTTGTGTTCGTTTTTCCAACGGAAAACGGAAGTGCTGAACAATTAAGTAGTAGGGGAAAACAAGTGCAGGAAACGGAAGTGCACACAAAAACACTTCAAAAGTAAGATTATATGTAAAGCAGCATGAAATCGAAGTGACGTGACTGCCAGCAGAAAATTAAAAAAAAAAAAAAAAAAAAAAGAAAGAAAGAAAAAAAAAAGGTACTATGCCATCGAACAAAGGAAAATTGTCTTGTATTTGTTTGTTTCTTTCGTTCTGCAGTATAGTTACTTTATTTTAAGTTTGTTTTAATGATGAAGTCAAATTACATATTTACGGGAGTAGGGTGAAGGCGAGAGCGGGAGAGAGAGAGAGACAGAAGCTGATGATGAAGGTAGTGGTGGTGGTGGTGGTGTGTGTGTGTGTGTGTGTGTTCTAATTGAGGTGGGGGAAGGGCAGAGGCATCAGATTTACGCACCCAGTT
>JADBJO010002881.1:0-30000 GCA_016801955.1 Conus betulinus
TATTTCTTCCTCCTCCTCCCCACCACCCCCCCACCCCCCCCATTCACATTTTCAATGATAATGCAGATTTGAAAGCTTCAAAACTGCTGTGAGAGAACATTACTTCAGTTCTTTTCTCTATGATTCCATGAAGAAACACTGGGACATACCAATTGTAGTGTTCGTGCGTTGCATGCATATAATTTACCCTGAACCCACAGATATCCAGAAGATTTACGTCTTAATTCTTTGCCCAACCTACAATGGAATGTCTAAGGGACTGTCTGTCTCCACTTGGTCAGTGTCCATGACAGCATAGATATACCGTTTCGTTTCCTGCCTGAACGTTGGCTACCATGAGTAGATACAAATCAAAAATTGTAAGAGCAAGAGCTAATCCCACAACATAATCAGCAATAGAAACATGCCACCTGCACCATTGGATCTGAATGGTCCATGCAAAAGGTTGTTGATTGAACTAGGTTATAAATGCAGATTTGGTACAGTCAGTACTAAAAATGTGGTTGATGTCACAAGGAGCGAGTGATAGTCATGGAATGCACTTGGTCAGTTCCAGATTTTGCCTGCTGCTTATCAATCCTCCTCATCGTGAGGGGGGGGGACAAAGCGGCCGGTAGATCTAGCTACTTGCCACAACAAGAACTGAGTTTCCCAGCAGCGAGCAAAGTAGAAATGGGTATTACAGACGCAAAAGCAATGGATTCGTAAACATTTCACATAATTCCTAAACAAAGTGTTTAATTCTCCTTTCGGTATTTGGCAATCGTTGTATTGCTGGGCACAGTACAACCCAGTTAAACAGAAAACTGTGCGGTGCAGAGGTAAATCCCAAAAATCATCATGACAGCAACAATAATTTTCCCTCTCCCTCACAGCGACCACAATACCACAACCACCCCAACACGATGAGGTGCCACCACAGACGTCACTCGCTGATACGTCATTGCGACCAGAAAACCACGCTGACGTAAACGAGGTCATGCGTCCAAACAAACTTTGGATTTTACATAAAAGATCCAAGCGATAAAATGATGGGGGGCCACGGAAATACCCTTTTATTCCATAAGGAAAACGAAATACGGATTGACGTTGTGACGCTGACACTGACATCAGAATACCAAGCATCAGGTGCAAGCACAGAGACAGAGACAGCAAAGGCAGGCTGGAATCTAAAGACCCGCTAATGCCTCGCCACCATCGCACCACACACCACCACCGTCATCGACACACCACACCTCCTGACCCACCAAAACAGTCCTAAGACAAGGCAACCGTACCACGCACGAGGACCCCGGTCCCTGTCCCCGCCACCGAAACCCCCCATACATCCCCCCCCATAGTGTAGCCCACGTCGACACCTCTCTGGGAGATGCGGGTCGGTTCGGCTTCGGTAAATGCGACATTCGCTCGGTTGAACGAGTCAAGTCATCAGGAAATATCCCATTGGTAGAGCTCCCCTCCCCAACACACCCCAGACCGTGAATGATACACATCTGTGATGCAGTAATTTTAAAAGCAAATAGTGGTTTGAACTGAGTAATCTATCCTGTTCTGTTGTTGATAAGTCCATGATTAAACACGTAACACGTATCTTGATGGTGGGCTTGCAGCTGCCTTCAGAACCTCATACCACAGCCCGCCATCTCATACACACCCCCCAAACACCCATCACAACACCCACAAATCACACAGCACCAACAAACAACAACATAACAACACACACACACACACAAACTGAGCACACCATCCGAGCACACCACATCACCACACGATGTCCTATTTTGCGCCGCTATATACTATATAGTATATAGATATATATAATAATATCATAGCACTTATCAGAGGACGAGGAGGTAGAGAGAGAGGAGAATGGACCGGTTGAGAGAGAGGAGAGACAGGAAGATACTGGCTTCTGGCAGCCAACCTCGATATTATTGTTTTAAACAACGGAAACCAACCAGTTCACTACCGTGTAGACAGAAAAATCCAAGAACCTGTCACCGGACCCTTGTGGATTCCCCAGACCCCACCCCCCCCCAACACCATACCGAAATTGCGCCCAACGAATGTGTGCAGTACCCGACCACCTGCACCCACACCAAGCTCTTCCCTAACAATTCCTGTGGGAAAATTCTCTTTTTATTCAGACATTACTCTCTCTCTGCTCTCCTCTTCTCTCTCCTCTTACCTACTCTCCCCCTGCAAATCACTCGCGGGCCCCCGCGCGGCGAGCGCCACACACACACCACCCCCCCCAACTACCCCCCCCACACACCCCACCCCCACCCACCCCCACACACCCACACACAAACACTGACCACCAAACGCCCCACGTACCCCCCACCCCACCACCCACGCAACCCGCACCCCCCGCACACTACACCACACAACACACACTACACGCGCGCCCGCCCGCGCGCCCCCCCCGCGCGCACACACACCACAAACACACACCTACCACCCCCCACACCCCCACACACCCCCCACACACACAAACACACACACAGCACACTCACACATAACACACACACACACACACACCACAACACACACACACACCCCCCACACAAACCACACAACACACCAAACACAACACACACACACCCCATTCACTATACTTATCAACGCGACTGACAGCGTACTTTCTCCCTCCCTCCCTCCCTCCCTCTCTCTCTGTCCTCTCATTATCGCTCTCTCTCTCGTCTCTCTTCTCTCTCCTCAACCTTCAAACAGGGCACACGTCGCAACAACAAACACACATCGCGCATGCTGCCCCACAACTTGTGGCACACTGTCAAACACACACACAACACACACCACACCACACACACAACACACACACAACACACACCCCGAACCGCCACCACCCGACCACCCCCCCCGCACCCCACCCCATGCACAAAAACCAAACCCCCCACCCCCACCACAACCCCCCGTCAACACGCAATCAAACACAACACGCACACACACCCCCCCACACACACACCACGCACAAACACACGCACGAACGCATGCACAACCACAAGCGAAAACACAAGCACGCACACACGTACAGTAAACACAAAACACACACACGACAAACCCCCACACCACATCACAACACCCCACACCAACCACCACACCACAAACAAACACAAACACACACTATACGACGCACCTCAACGAAAACGCACACACCATACCTATACACAAAAGCGTCGTCGCGAGGGAAACAAACCACCCATACAACGACCCCCAAACACGCATGCACCCCACAACGCGGACGCAGCGCACACACACACCACACACACACACGCACAAGCCCCACACACCCACCCAAAAACACACACACATCCCACACAAACACACACGAACGCACACACACGTAACCACACACACACACACACACACACACACACAACCCCACACACAACACCAACACACACACACACACACACGTGCGGAGTGCACACACACGCAGATATGTTACAACACGCGAGTAGCGAAGCGATCCACATACCATTCTCTCTCTCGCTATATCTCTCTCTCGCCCTCTCTCTCTCTCTCTCACACCCCACCACACACACACACCCCACACCCACTACACCACCCCACCCAACACACACACGCGCGCGCACGACAAACACACACACACACAACACACCACACACACACACACAAACCCAACCCTCCCACCACACGCGCGACTTCACCCACATTCACCACATTCACACCACACACACACACAATGACACACACACACGCACGCAGAACACACCACACACCACAACACCACACCACACCACACACACCAACACCCCAACAATACACCACACAAAAAGCACACTAAACACACACACACACACACCACCCCACAAAAACACAACCACCCACACCCCAACACACACACACACCACACACACACCCCACACACACACCACTCAGAGTTAATGACTCACTCTGTTCACTTTCCTTTGAAGAGGCGTTCGTCTTTAACTATGCACTGCCCTCTCATACGCCCTAGTATGCAAGTATGTTTGTGTGGTAGCCTTTTAATGTTTTATTGTGATCAAGTCGCATGCTCATCCGTGGTGTTTGTCTCTACAGTTTCAATTTTTCAAACAACCCCTATGGATTTAACATTTACTCAAGATTCTGTGCGTCCGTTTTTCCTGTGGGGTGGTATGTCTGTAGGGCTTGCGTATGCACACACATCACACACACACACACACCCACACACACACACACACCACACACCACACACACACACACACATTACAGACAAGCACCACACACACACACACACACACACACACAACACAACACACACACACACACACACACACTCTCGCCACCACACACACACCCACACACACCCATCTCGCAAACCACACACATACACACCCACACACACACAAACACACAACACACACACACACACACACACACACCACACAACACACACACACAGCGCGCGCGCACGGACGCATACACACACAAAACAGTCAACACCGCGCGCACGCGCGCGGACACACACACACAACACACACACACACACACACACACAACACACACACACCACACACACACACACACATACACACGCGCGCTCGCGTGCGCACGCACACACTCACACTTACAAACACACACACTTATACACAAACGCATACACACATATTGTGCGCGCGTGTGCGCACGTGCGCATACACTCTCAGAGAGAGAGAGACAGAGAGAACAGAGAGATGAGAGAGAGAGAGAGAGAGGAGAGAGAGAGAGAGAGAGAGACAACGAATTGCCGTGGCAGTTTAAAACTATACATGCGTGCAGTAAAACAAGTTTAATCACATTTGACATTTAAGGAGAGAGAGAGAGAGAGAGAGAGAGAGAGAGAGAGAGACGAGAGAGGAGAGGATAGAGAGAGGAGAGGAGATGAGAGAGACCGACAGACGGACAGACAGACAGACCAGACAGCAGACAGAGACAGAGACAGAGACAGACACGTCAGACAGAAGCTTGTCAAGAGACTTTCATTTTCAAAATCCATCCAAACATCTTTGTCAAGAGATATTTATTTCCTCATACTTGTACAAACACTCTAGTAGTTATGACATCAAACTTGGAACTCTCCGCTGGTATTGAAGTGATTACTTGTGATGTCATCCATACGTACACATATTAGTGATGTTGTTGTTCTTCTCTGCTCACTCAACTGCCAACGTCAATGAAGAGACGTGGCGACTCTTTCTGCCAGATCCGTGTGTTTTCAATAACCTTCTTAGGAAAGCTGGGTATTGTGGGGAAATAACGCTATGCCTTAGTCCTGAAGTCGTAATGTGTATAGTGTGATCTTTAAAGAAATAATTATCGATTGGCCTGACTCTAAACTCTTGTTTCATTTCATTATAATTGCCTTCTTTTTGCTTTTGTTCTTATTTTTAATTCTGTTTCTAATTCGTTTTTGGTCCTGTTTCTGTTTCTTTTTCTTTCTTTCTTTCTTTTCTTTCTTTCTTTGCCTGGAATGGAGTGACCGATGGAGAGGTGTGTTGCTTCTTCAGCAGACCCGTATTACCTTCTTGGAGATCTGATGGTTGAATATACATTTTCCTGCTAGCTTGGTCTTTCATTTGTATTTCTTTTTAAGCAGTATCTTGCTATCTCCCGAATGAACCCAATTGAGAGTATTCATGGATCTGAAAGAGTTTGCCTTTAAGACAAAGACCAAACATGATTGTTACTGGAGGTACGCTTGTAGTTTTAGAGTGAGGTTGTTCTACTGCCCAACAGGAATGGGTGCGTTTTTTTTTTTTCTCTACAGTTAAGGGCTGTTGCTGTTTCGATGGTTTTTTGCCATACTGCGTATGAACCTTTCAGTTTCTGCACTCGCATGAGGCCAAAGAGGGTGATTTTTTTTTCTGTGTTTGATGCCATTGTGAGGACAAAACTACCTGTGCAAAGTCGGGATTCTGGGGTGTCCATGATCAGTTTGTGGGCATCTCCGAATGACCAAATTCTGAAGCTGTTTCTGTCAAAATGGGGAATGACTCTTTATGTTGACGCAGATTTCAGAAGTCAAAAACCGGATAGCACGAGTATTTGTCTTAAGCAACATATAGATACTGGCCATTGTCAAGGTGTCCAAAGTCAAGTGATTAGTCAGCAGCTCAAGAAGTTTTGATTTGCGAAGTGACGACGTCTGTTGTGGATCACGAATTGGCGAGGATGTTGAGATTTAGCTCGTCATACAAATCCTGACAACTTTTCCCGCTTGAGGGTGCATTCCTTTAGACCATGTTTTTCCCCCATGGAGAAGTGTCACAGTCTCCATGATATCCTGAAAGCAATGTCTGTTATGCTGCTTTCTGGTGGAGTGATCGCGGTCGACAAATCTGTCTGTCCTTTCAGAGCAATACTTGTGCTGCGCGCCAAAGATAATTCTGAACGACAGAGAAAGAGTGCCTGCAAAGTCTATGAGTCTATTGTACCTTCAATGTTATGTGTCACTGGTTGTAATGAGAGCGCTGGAAACACTTGTGAGAGCTGGGTCTTTTTGTAGGTTCATTTGCAACCTCTTTTACCGTCACTTCTTTTGGAGTGGAAGTTGTTCCATCCTCGACGCCAGTGTAATGTTTTGTTTTGGCTTGTTATTGTCCGGCATAGTAACTTGACGTTGGTGTTGGTCCGTGTGTAAAACATGAGATAAGAACTCTAACAGATTTTGTTCTCAGAGTCCAGCAAAAGTAGTGTCCCTTATCATTGCTTCTATTATGGATTATGGTTGCAACATTACATCTTCTTCTTCTTCTTCTTCTTCTTTTTACAGTCCGCTTTGATTTATGTTTGTGTTGGTTTGCATACTTTGAAAATATTGCAGTAGGAGACTAAACATTCGAACAAAAAGGGGAGGTCAGTCATAGGAGATGACTTTGGCATGTGCTCTTTCTCACCCGCCGGGAGTGATTTCGACACGTATAAGTCGAGCATAATATCGTCTGTGTCCGCGTGACAAGAGCCGATCCTCCGTGTAAATTTCAAAAACCGCTCAGCAAGGCTTCCAGTGACTGCCCCCAAACACTCCCAGATTTGGCCAAGAGTTGAGAATGTGATCAAATATGGCGAGGTCTGGTAGAGTCTCACGAGACGTGAAACACACCTCAGATACTCACACTCATGCCTAACAACACACATGCGAAGAATGCGTAGCACAACATTCTCAATGAAGCCTTTAAAGATCCTTTCTAGGATTTACAGCTCCGAGGCGAGCCTAATTCGAACTTGTGAAGGGTGGCCAGACCCTTGTGGCTCTGGGTGAGAGACTGGGAGTAAATCTCCTGGTTGGATGATGAACTTTCTGTCTTTACCATTCATCAACCCAAATGTATGATACGAAAGCTATCTACAGACTAGGGACTGATCCACAACAGCTCTTTACACTCCACAACCTGACGATAGAAATCCTCTTCTGCTCGTTAAACGTTGTAAATGGCTTCTCTATCTAGTCTGTCAGTTCCAGACTTTGAATGCCCGTGTAGACTGGCTTAATTCATCGAGGGGTTCCAGACACGACACCTGCCCTAAGCTGATTGTCACCAGGTAGTCACAGCCGATTTTAGCCGGATATCAAAGTTGTTTCTCACTGTGATATGCTCACAACGCTAAAGGTGAGAGCTGTGATTCAGGGAAGGGCCAAAGATGATGAACGGACCGCTCTTCTTTCGTAGAAGAGGCAGACAGGGGCATTGGTGGCTTTCATGAAGGGAACCATCCGATACAAACTCTCCTGTAAACTCTCAAAGGAGGTGTGTGTAGGCGGGACCTGGTTTCGGACATGCTTCGTTGTCTCTGCAGTAAGACGAACAACTTGCGAAAGGAACCACGAATTCTGTTATTTGTAATGCTATAATTATTTCCTGACACCACCCCCACCCCCCAACCTTATACCCCACCATGGTAAATGTAACGGATGAAACATTGTATACCATTGCTTTGAAACGAGGTTCCTGAAAATGGTGGTGATACTCTGGTAGCTCAGGCTGCGCGCGCGCGCGCGCGCGCGCGCGCGCGCGCGTGTGTGTGTGTGTGTGTGTGTGTGTGTGTGTGTGTGTGTGTGATCCTTGGTTCAGCAATAGAGGCAAAGCCCGGTTACTGAAAAAGTTCTGAATCTTCGAGATTCGAAAACGAGTAAAAACAAAAATCAAGTGGATCTCAGAGTAGGTCTGTTACTGCGCTAGAACATCCAACAGAGCCCAAAGAGAAAAAGGATCGTAAAAAAAACCATAATATGAAACAGCATGAAGGAAGGCGAGAGCGATAGACGATGTTCGGAAATTTGCAAGGGAAGTGATATGTTTTAGAGCTTGCGTTCAGCGAGAGTGACTTCGCCGTTTTCATGGGACACAACCAAAAGCATTTAGGTCAGAAAGAAAACGCCAAAAATATGGGTGGGAAGCAGTGCGCCTGTCATGAAGACAACCGATATCCCGCTTGTTTTCCTGGCGTGTGCTTCAAATCAAGTATTTGATTCTCTGGTTCGATTTGCTGTCCCCTTAAACTGAAAAAAAAATACTACATATGGGGAAAAACAGGTCTTACCTGTCCTTGCTTTTTCTCAAGTATATTCCATCTTACATACGGAGAAGGTAACATCATCAGAACAATCTATGCCTTCAACTACAGAGGACAGGTAGGGTTCCTTCCATAAAGAACAAAGAAACGTACTTGGAAGGGAAACCAAACGCTGCAAAAATGTACAGTTTAATATTGACATGGTGAATCTTGCTATCTGCGCTAGCAATGAAACTGAGCGCATTTTGAAAATAGTTCTAACAGCGATTGACTGTATGGAAAGTCTGGGTCAGTGCAAAAGGGGACTTTGTCCAGCTGTGAAAATGTGTGTGCGTATGCATTTAAGAGCTGACTTCTAATATTACTATTTTATCTAAATACTTTTTTTTAATTTTTACAAAAAATCAGTTAAAAACAGTGCACTTCTTTGTCTCAATTGCCATTCCAAACGAATGTCCAGATATTCTATATACTTTCCTCACAAATAAATTTCTATTCTCTTGATTGTCATACCACACTAAAGTTCAGACATACACCCCACCCTCACGTTTTATGTGCGTAGGTGTTTCAGTATACGGGTATATGAGTAGGTGTTTGGGTGCACGCATAAAAGCAGCTTGCATATAGGTACGAGTAAACAGGTACGCGAAAAAATACATATATGTGTATGCACGTACGCGTAAACACGTAAAAACGGGCATGCAAAGGTACACACACACACACACACACACACACACACACACACACACACACACACACACTCACTCACACATATGTACGCATGCCTGCATGCATGGACACCAGTGCATGCACACACACACACACACACACACACACACACACACACACACACACTGTTCCGTCACACACACACACACACACACACACACACACACACACACACACACACACACACACAACACACACACAACACACACACACACACACACACACAACACACACACAACACACACACACCACACAAAACATACGAAACCGCTAGGTCACTTGGGCGCAATTGCTGACACTTCCTGAATAACAGTAAGGATATCTTTTTAACACCAAGAAGACTTGACTGCATTGTTGGTGCGGATGTTCTGTATTCGATTTTCCTTCCAATCAGATATTCCACAAAAAAGTCTATCGAGATGTCCCACTGCTAGTGTCAATGAAGTGTCTGCCAGGCTTCTTTCAGCGCCACTGGGTAGGCATTACTTACCTCTTACTGTAGACAACATGTAGGGAGAAGGCAATGCCACTGGGTAATATTACCTCTCTTACTGCAGACAACAGTAGGTGAGAAGGCAATGCCACTGGGTAATATTACCTCTTACTGCAGACAACAGTAGGTGAGAAGGCAATGCCACTGGGTAATATTACCTCTTACTGCAGACAACAGTAGGTGAGAAGGCAATGCCACTGGGTAATATTACCTCTTACTGCAGACAACAGTAGGTGAGAAGGCAATGCCACTGGGTAATATTACCTCTTACTGCAGACAACAGTAGTGAGAAGGCAATGCCACTGGGTAATATTACCTCTTACTGCAGACAACAGTAGGTGAGAAGGCAATGCCACTGGGTAATATTACCTCTTACAGTAGGGAGCAGGCACAACAGTAGGACAACAGTGAGAAGGCAATGCCACTGGGTAATATTACCTCTTACTGCAGACAACAGTAGGTGAGAAGGCAATGCCACTGGGTAATATTACCTCTTACTGCAGACAACAGTAGGTGAGAAGGCAATGCCACTGGGTAATATTACCTCTTACTGCAGACAACAGTAGGTGAGAAGGCAATGCCACTGGGTAATATTACCTCTTACTGGCAGACAACAGTAGTGAGAAGGCAATGCCACTGGGTAATATTACCTCTTACTGCAGACAACAGTAGTGAGAAGGCAATGCAGAAGCTGGAAACAAATGGGATGGCTGCATAGCTGCTATCTATTGGCTAACTGTGATCTGCCAAATGACAGTACAGCATGCAGATCTTTTTGGTTTTACACACACACACACACACACACACACACACACACACACACACACACACACACACATGCACACACACACATATGCATGCACACACACACACACACACACACACACACACACACACACACACACACACACACAACATAGATACTTTGAAACTGTATTGTCACGGACAACAGGTCTTGTGACCTATGTGGAGGGGTTTGACTACAAATGATATTAAAGTAGAGAGAGAGAGAGAGAGAGAGAGAGAGAGAGAGAGAGAGAGAGAGAGAACACATGTCCACTCTCTTCGGATACACTCCAGAATAACACAACTAGGGCAGAAATAATCGGCTAGGTCAACAGTTTCCAGAGCAAATGTTCGAACTGCTCAGATCATCTTTTTAATTTTATTTATTAATGGCATATATTCAGTTACCAGTCTACCCATGCACATGCTGTTAGGAAGCAAAGATGTAAACTAACAGTCAGGGAAGATGACCCCCAGCTTCAAATCGGTTCTGTACATAGCAAAATCCTTTGGGGACAAAATCAGATGTATGAGGTGACTCCATCCGTTTAAAACTCTCTTGCTGGTATTGCTAGTTATGTCAAAGCCAATATGTATGACTTTTTTTGAATGAATGAATGATTTATTGAGGAAGCTTACAAAGCCCATTCTCAAGGGAAGGACTTGTGTGAGGGGGTGAGGGATGGGGTGGGGTGCACATAACGTAACTGTGAAAGAATAACACAGATAACACACGTCAGAATACACCATCATGATGTGGAGACCAGATCACGGAAAATATTTAAAACTGCCGCCGTACACCGGTATGAATGCGAACGTGACTGTCAAAATATCAACACATCTATCCACAACCATCAAGATTTCCGTTGTTGACAGCTTCAATGTTGCTGGAAGCGATTTTCATGTCTTCTCTAGTAGTCTTTTTTAAAGCTGTCCATATTTCTGGTCATTCCCTGCAGATAGCCAGTACGTCTCAAGTGAAACGTTGTCAGAAGGAGCACTCTGTAGTTGAGTCACCTGAGAAATATCTGCGGGGTCATCACTGTATTCTGAATAATGGTTGTCCTCATTTTCCAAGCCTTCCTCTGGGTTGTTTTAGTGCAGTAGGAGGAACTGGGTGGCCATTTGGATGATTCCTGTAGCATTGATCTTTCTTCTGTAACCTGATGACGTGTTGGAAGCGTAGTTCAGGAGCTCGCTACAGATTTGGACAGATGCACAACTGCCGTCTATGTGGGAGCCGTGACCTACCAAAGTGCTGTGTTTTTTTATGTTCACATTCTCTGAGCTTCTGGAGAGAGAGAGAGAGAGAGAGAGAGAGAGAGAGAGAGAGAGAGAGAGAGAGAGAGAGAGCAGACAGACAGACAGACAGACAGACAGACAGACAGACAGACAGAAAGAAAGACAGAAAGACAGAGGGACAGACAGACAAAGAGACAGGAGAGAGGCAGAGACAGACAGACAGACAGAGGCACATAGATAGATAGAGAGACAGAGAGATACAGACAGGGACAGCCATACAGAGAGAGAGAGAGAGAGAGAGAGAGAGAGAGAGAGAGAGAGAGAGAGAGAGAGAGAGTAGGTCCTCTTTCTTCGATTTATGCCAGCGTAAAGAAATCACCAATACCGGTTGGAATCTGCAAGAGTGCATTTTGAGGAAGACTGGCAGATTCGTTCATTGAAGAAGTTCCAAAAGAAGCTCGGTCTAACCTTGCCAAGACATAACCAACTCTGTTATCCTGAAAATGAATTTGAATCTTTATATAGAAAGAAGAAGGGGGGGGGGGGGGGGGGGGGGGGGCAGTTGTCTCCCTTTTGCCATACTTCAGAGGTCACTAATCACTTGCAAGAGTCTCAGTCATACCACGAGAGAAGTTTTCAACTGACTTGACTGCCCTGTCACAGGCTAATGTACCCCAGCGCTTCAGGCGCCCTTGCGGTGCATCCCGGGTCAGGAGCAGTCGTTCTTCGGCGACTATTCGACTGCTGTCATTTTCCACTCAGTCGAAGAACGTAAGCAGGCAGTATCATTGGCGGCGAACGCAAGCAGGCAGCACCATTGGCGGACAGTTCCCCCCCCCCCCCCCACCCCCCATCTCCCCCATCCCCTCGTCAGCCTCGCCCTGCTAGACCCTCCTTTCGTTCCTCCATTCCCTTTCCAGGCCCCAGCCCTATCCCAAGCAGGCACCAATTGGCGCCGCATGGCCCGCCAAGCGCCCTAATACCTCCTCTAGGCCAAAGCTGAAACTCCCCAGCAGTATTTTTGGTTCGGCCAACAGGCACGGCCCCGGAGGTGACTGGAGGACTCACCTACGGGAGAATTGGAACAAGGAGAACCCTTATCGCTATCCCCCTATCCCGCCCATTTGCCTCCCCCCCCCCCCCCCCCCCCCCCCCCCCCCCCCCCCCCCCCCCCCCCCCCCCCCCCCCCCCCCCCCCCCCCCCCCCCCCCCCCCCCCCCCCCCCCCGACCCCCACCCTGGCCCCTCAACCCACCAGTGGAGACGTATGGGCCTCAGCCCTTGGATAGTAGCGGTTTTTACAGGAGGGGTTCCGCCTGTCTTGGGCCCTCGAACGCCCCCCCCCCCCCCCCCCCGATGCCTTCTCCCCCTCCCTCCTCCAGCGAACCCTCCGCAGGCCAAGCGGATGCGCTTCGTCGGGAAGTCGAAGAACTCCTCTAAAAAAAAAAGGGGGGGCCATCACGGAGATCTCCCCCATCCAACCCGGGGTTTTACTCACACCTCTTTTTGGTCCCTAAACCTCAGGACGATGGCGGTCCACCCTCGACCTCTCTCCCCTAAACAGGTTCCTCAGAGCCGCCGCCCCGGGCCCAGTGCCAATCCCACACCAACCATCTCCTGCGCCTCTGTTCCATACTAGGATTTGTCACCAACCCCTACAAGAGCGAACTCAACCCCAGTCAGCAGTTCTCCCTTCTGGGCATGAGTTTCGACACAATCTCCATGCAAGTCTCTCCGACCCCAGAGAGGTCCGCCCGCATAGTGGACCTCATCTCCCGCCTCCGCCGATCCTCCCACACCTTGGCCACAACCCTTACCCTGCCTCTCGTCCGTCATTCCCCTAGGCCAGGTCCCCAAGTGCCAACTCCAAAGGGAGTTCCGTCGTCGTTGGTCTCAGACCTCCGACCGCTGGGATCAGACCATTCCTCTCGGGCCTTGGCCCAACCCCTCCACACTGACTCCCGGGGTTCCCATCTCCCTCCCAACCCAGCCCCTGGGAACTCTTCACAGACGCCTCCAACTCGGGCCAGGGCGCCCACTTGGAGAACAGTCATGCCTCGGGAGTGTGGGATGCACAGACTGCCCGTCTCCACATCAACGTCCTGGAATTGGAAGCGGTCAGGCTTGCCCTTCTCCGCTTCCAAACCCAGGTCTCGCACCGACTTGTTCTCCAGCTCACGGACAACACTTCGGTGGCTTGCTTGTCAACAAAGGGAGGGAGGGGGGGGGGGGTTCGCTCCATCAGCCTCTCCTTCCGGACAGAGGCCCTCCTCCGCTGGTGTCACGCACGGGGAATCACCCGCCGCGCAAAGCACATAGCGGGACCCGCAATATACTGGCAAACTCCCTCAGCCGGTCCAGGTCCGTCCTTCACACGGAATGGACCCTCAGCAGGCTAACCCTAACCTCGGTGTGGGACATTGGTTCAAGCCCATGGTCGACCTCTTTGCCACCCGATTCAACCATCGTCTGCCAGTGTATGTCCCTCCCCTCCCCGATCCCAAAGCGTATGATATCGACGCTCTCCCCCTTCTCTGGTCGGGCCTCATAGCATATGCCTTTCCTCCCTTCCCAATCTTCCACAAGGTGATCAGGAAGGCGAGGCTGGAAAGACCCAGGCTCATCCTCATAACCCCATGGTGGACGACGTGCAGAAACCCATGCTTTCAATGGAGGAATGACCCCTCGCCGCACGCCGTGGGTGTACAGTAACCCATGGTTTCTGTATAGAAACTAAACCCGCCATACGCCGTGGGTGTACAGTAACCCATGGTTTCTGTATAGAAACTAATCCCTCGCCATACGCCGTGGGTGTACAGTAACCCATGGTTTCTGTACAGAAACTAATCCCTCGCCGTACGCCGCGGGTGTACAGTAACCCATGGTTTCTGTATAGAAACTAATCCTTTGCCGTACGTTGGGGGTGTACAGTAACCCATGGTTTGTGAGTAAGAGCTAATCCCTTGCCGTACATCGTGGTGTACAGTAACCCACATCAGCTCGTAAAAAGCAACTTTGACTTTTCCTTCAGCAAACTTGCATGTACAATTCCATTTGCATGCGTTTACAAGTGTATTGTGAATCAGTTGTGCCTGCAAGATGATAGTCTTGTTTGCTACTTGCGTGTGCTTGTATGCACCCAACCTGGACTTTTTCTCCTTCCTTTTTTCCTACAAGTCCCCGTATTTCCCATGGCGACATTTTGGCATTCCAGGCTTTTCTTCATTTCGATGTAATTGGGTTAAAAAAAAAAATACATATCGCTGCTAGCGCCCTAATTTATACTATAATCAGTACTGCTGAAATAGATTTTTTAGATCAATGGATTTCAGACATACAATAATATCACAAAAAAAAGGCATTATCAATCAGTTCTCCCAGTGAATCTCTTTTCTAAGGAAAACAAAATCACTCGGAATTGTTGTAGATAAATCAATCTAATGTAATAACTGATAGTAGTAATAAAACTTATCGCAGACTTGAACTGGGATGTGATTGTGACGTCAACGTAAATTATGACGTCAACTTAAAATGACATAGGTAACTACATGACGACGAAAATAATAATATTGACGAGAGGAGAGAGAGCAAGAACTAACGGCCGAGGCTTTGGTGTGCAGCTTATTTTTATTTTGTTAAAATCGTCGTTTTCTCCGTAGTGATACTATGTGAAGTTGACGTCATAATTTACGTTGACGTCACAGTGATTCACGCGTCTCTCTCTGTCTCTAGCGGCAAGCACGCATGACGTCACACCCACAACATATGGCGCGAACGGTTTTTTTCATTGTAAGTGTGGGTGGCCTCACACCCACGACGTACAGCGCGCAAAGTTTGTTCTTTGAGAGTATGGGTGTAGTCACACCCATGACGTACTGTATATTTAGTGTCTATTTATATCCACAACATATGGCGCGAACGGTTTCTTCTTTGTAAGTATGGGTGGCCTCACACCCACGACGTACAGCACGCAAGGTTTTTTCTTGAGTATGGGTGTGATCACACCCACGACGTACTGTATATTTATTGTTTAATTATTTCTTTGTTTATGCACACAAAAAAAATAATTTTCAGGTGATATGTAGTATGATACATTATAGACAAAGTCATGAAATTTCAGGAAAGTTGAATCAAAATACTTGAGTTACAGAGCAAAAACCATGTGTGTGGGTGGTTTCACACCCACGGCGTACGGGGCGGGGACCCCAGAGACATTGCCCTCCACAGGGACGGCTCTGTCTCTAAAGTTTCTTCCCGAATTCTTAGCTAATAATCAGGAACCGGGCACGGCCTCTCCCTCCCTCGTCATCCACTCACTGGTGGATATCCTGGGAAGAGGGGAAAGCCGGGGGGGGGGGGGGGGGGGGGGGTACATGGACCTGTGCCTTTCTAGGTGTCTGATATACCACTGTGGGAATGCTCGCGCCCCAGGCGCTCCTCCCAGAGGCGTCTCCTCATTTCTATCACCCCAGTAGTAATAAAAAACATCTTGGCTGGCACTATCTCTAGGTGCTTCCCAAGATGGTCAGATCTGCCTACGCCCAGGCGTGCAAGTATCTCCCTATCTTATCTCCCCACCTATGCAATAGCCCAGCGCGCTGGTGGCTGGCTGTCTGTCTGTTGTATGTCTGTCTGTCTGTCTGTCTGTCTGTCTCTCTCTCTCTCTCTCTCTCTCCAGACACAAAAATTTGGTGTTCCCAAGGATCCTTTCTTGGTCCTGTACTTTTTTTCTCTCTATATTCATAATCTTCCCTTATACGTTACAGGAGGCGTATGTGAACTATTTGCAGATGATACGTCTCTTCGTTCGGGCCATTCTAATCTGAAGCAATTGTCCACGACTCTGCAGAACAATGTTACTCGCTTAATTGATTGGACTGAGCTGAACCACATGTCACTGAACGACTAAAAATCTACATATATGATAATAACTCCGCGAAAGAAACGGCAAAAAAACACAACGTTCAGCCAGCCTTCTATACACATAGGTTATACAGTCATTCATGAACTCAATACTCACATACTCACAAAGTTCTAGTTATTACTATCGAAAATAATCTTTCATGGTCATCCCACATCGATAGTTTATGCAAACGTGTTTCCCAAAAGTTGTTTCAACTTCTAAAATTAAGAATTTCCTCGATATTACGGCTCGAGAGAAAATAGTTTGATGCATTTATTTATCATCTATTGATTATGCGTCAACGCTCTATGATCAATGCAGTGCAAACACATTAAAATATCCACACAGGGTCTATAAACGCTCTCTGAAGATAGTACTTTTAAAAGCTACTAGTTTGACGACTGAAGACCACTTAGCGCTGGATATCCTTTCATAATCGTATAAACTACAATTTAACAAAGCATGTATTGAATAATGAACGGATTTGCTCTTTGCACACTAACCACACGATTTCCGCGAAATCAGTCAAGACACACGACTGATACTGTGATGAGAAATGCCAGAACTGATTTTTTTAAGACAAGCCTCGCCTGCTCAGGAGGGGCCCTTTGAAACTCCTTACGAAACTACATGAAAGATAGAAAAAAAAAGTATTAGCTCGTTTAAATCAGCTTACAAAACATTTTTCTGTCTGGCACTGAAAACTTTAAAAAGTACGCTGCATATTTTAGACATCATGATATTCCTCTCCATGCCATATAATGCGAAAGAAAGAAAATAACAGACATTGTCACTATTGTTACATTTAAACAGTACTGAATAGTTGCTGATGTTATTGTTGTTGTTGTTGTCATTAGATCGATTCCTTCATATGTGTGTGTGTGTGTGTGTTGTTGTTGTTGTTGTTGTTTTATAGTATGGTGATATTAGACTTTACACGGGATGGGGGAGGGGGGAGGGGCGGACGGAGAAGGGCGGAGGAGGGCAGGGGGGAGGAAAAGGTAAGAAATAATGTCAAGAACAGTACACATTTAAATATAAACTACACTATCATAATTATAAAATATGCTAATTTGAGATTGACAGATAATTTTTGCAACCTCAACAATTTCTGAACTGAAAGAATGAGCGTGAGCCGGTTTGGATTTCGAAATTTCAATGTTTGCTTTTGAATAAAGAGCATTTAAAATGAGGCAATGGAAAAGTATGTGTTCACCAGATAATGGCTTAGAACATGCACACGCTACATTTTGGGAATATTTGGTCTTCCAAGAGTTCAAACGTATCTTGTATATTAAACTAGAAATATGTCTAGGACATGTTTCCTTTACACATTTATCTTGAGACTTTTCAATTCGGAAACAGCTATCCAATAACGAATGTAGTTCAGATATATCTAACTTCAAATTACTTTTTGCAGCATTTTCCATTACCCGCGTCTGGCTAGTTTATCTGCTATTTCATTCCAAATAAATACCACAGTGTGAAGGGACCCAGCAGAAGACTACATTAATTCCTGTGGAAATAATGTAATTAATTAGATGCTTTATTTCAAAGATTACATCTTTCCATGTTTTAACATCCCAAACTTTCAAACTTTTTAACACTGCCTTAGAATCAACACAGAATAAGATGTTACAGTAAGAATGATTACTATCACATATAAAGAGTAATGCCATAGGAATAGCATACAATTCTGCCGTAAAAAACAGAGAATCCTTTTCCAGGCTGTATGCTTTTTGAACTTTTAAACGGAATAACAAAACCCGAACCTGCACTTAACTGGCAAACGGAACCATCCGTAATATTTTTAAATGATTTGAATATTTGTTTTCTAAATTTTCTCTCACTTAGAAGTTAAAATGTTAATGTTATCATTTTTCCAGACATCAGTGTAATCTACATCAAAGATAGCTTGTCTATGTTCCCATGGAGGCACCGGGGGAACAACAGGAGCAGGTGAGAGTGAAGCGACATCAATATTGCATTTTTCAAAAGAATTTTTCGTGTAATTTCGAATGGGACAAAGATAATTTAGCTGTTGAGCTCTTTTCGGATATTCAACATTTGAATCCATCAACACTTCGTTTTCGACTGAATTAGGTACTGAAAGACTTCTTGCAATATATTTGGCCACAGCTAATCTACGTTGATCTGACAGTGATAGCATATCAATTTCTTTGTACACCTTCAATGTGTTTGTGTGCACTGGGACACCAAAGCGCTAATTTGATAGCTTTGCTGTCTATACTTTGCAATTTTTTTCAGTAGACTTTGAGGAGCTGAAAAATAAACTTCTTGTCCTACACTAGTTTTGATCTTATTAGAGAAACAGCTAGGTGCAGGAGGGTTTTTGTATCTTGAGCCCACGGCTGAATACAAATATAATTTTTTTTTTTTTTTTTTTGCTGACCCAACCTCTGCGCAGTGCACCCACGCCGCTCACTCCGACACCCTGTCCACAACCACGGCCCGGCTGGCCTCTCGCAGCCCCGGCACCGGCAATCCACAGGCAGCAGTCAAGGTCAAGGTCAAGTCGTGAAGAGGCAACCCACTGGAGGAGACACCGCACTGCTGCCGAGTCACTTCAGTGGTGTTCAGTGGCGCCTGTTCTGATCTAACATACGCAGGACACCACCTACTATGCCCCCTACTGACGACAATAATTGCTTAGTCGCGGAGCCGGCGCGAGTGAGCTCTCCCTCCGGAGGGCGCCACCACGTCCGTCCAACGACAGCCCCCATGGACTCGCCGATACCGGTGACCCCGACGGAACCAAACCAAGGCCACAGACGTGGAGAGGACATCGAAACTGAGGTCACCATGAGAGCAGGGCATGAAGGGCCACAGAATTTGAGACTTTTTTAAATGCTGATCGATGAGAATGAGGATGATTATTATGATGCTACGGATTTCCATTTCGGTCTGAGACTACATGACAGGGCTGTACTCTACGCTTCCTTTCATAATATATCCCGGCGTCAACCAGGCCCGAGAGATACAGACACCTGCAGTGTTGGTCAGGAAATTTGAGCAACACTCTCAGAAACGCATCTATTAAGTGGATGAAACTCGACTGTGTGGTCCCAGTCTTCCCAACTGAGTCCGCAGCAAACTCAACTCTGGGTAGGAGCTGGTCGGGGCAGAAAAACCCACATGACTTCTGATGGGATTCGAACCTACGACCTCCCAGCCGGTGGTCCGCGACGCTAACCACTTCGCCACGGCGGCTGGTGCTGAATACAAATAATTTTCATAAGTTTAAACGTTTCCTTGTTTTAGTTATCAAGCTTTCAAATGTAAAAACGCCAGTTAAGTTTAGGGGTTAAATTAACACCCAGAAATTTTATGTTTTGTGAGTACTGCAATTCAGAGCCATTCAATTTGAAGCTTGGCAAATACAGTGGATTGTCTCCATTATTGAAAAAAAACATTAATTGTGTTTTTCACCTGAGAGAATAAGCCCATTATTTTCCATAAAGTTGTTTAATTTATCTATTTCTAACTGATATATCTTCTGTATATGATTCGTAACTCTCTTGCCAGTATGCTTTCGAATATTTGTATTTATCCACATAGCAATGACATCAGCATATTGTACTAAACTCACACTTTTTGATAATATCTTTGGAAGATCATAAATAAGAATGTTAAACAACATGGGGGCTATAATAGAACCCTGTGGAATTCCGATATCAATGCTCTGAAAAGACGAGTAAACTTTCCCTATTCTTCTACATATGGATCTCTGCGATAAAAAAAACTTTTAAAGTATTGAAACATCGTTCCATTAATTCCTATTTCTTTCAATTATAAAGTAGTCTAGCGTGCCAGATACTATCATACGTTTTTCTGATATCAAAAAAGGTGGCAAGTGTGCTTTTTCGTCTAGCAAACTGCTTTTTAATTTGACTTGTAAGTTTCACCAAATGATCTCTTGTACATCGTCCTTTGCGAAATCCCGCTTGATTCACTGGGATTATACTTTCTTTTTCACAAAAATATAAAAGACGTCTTTGGATAATCTTTTCTAACAACTTTCCAACATGAGAGGTTAGTGCTATTGGCCTGTAGCTACCAATGTCTGACCTGGGCTTACCTTGTTTTGGAACTGGGACTACAACAGATCTCTTCCAGATACTAGGGAGAGTTCCATTAAACCAACGTTTTTGGTAAAATGAATGCAGTAATCGTTTCCAATATGAAGGCAAGTGGTATAACAGTTGATAGTGTATACCATCTAGGCCAACAGCACTTAAATTGAAGAAAAAGATTCTAACGTCTCATAAAATTCATCATATGTAATAGGAGCGTTTAAATAATGGGAATGATTTGGTGGTGGATCCTGATAGATAGTTCGTTTTTCTTCCTCCTCTCTAAAACTGAGGACTGAGACAGCAAGTTATTTTCTGAAAATATTTTGACGAATGCCTCAGCTTTCTCCTGTGAGGATGGAAGAGCATTATTATCTAACTTAATTGGGTACTGTTGCAAGCAATAACCATTTTTATTTTTCTTTAAACCATTTTCCAAACCTTATGGATATCTTTTGATTCCGATATTTTGGATCTACAAAATTCTGAGAAATGTTCTTTTTTCGCTCGGGCAACGACCCTGTTACTGTTATTTTTGGCATGTTTCATAGCTAGGAAATTTTCATCTGTTCTCACTTTCAGCCAAGCTTTAAAGCTTCTTTTTTAAGAGCTACAGCTATCACACAATCTAAATTCCACCATGAATTACCAACATATTTTCCACTGTTGCGCATCTTTACAAATAGGAATAGATTTTCCGGCAGCCTGTAAGACATGTCGACAAAACTCTGTATAATATGCATCTATACATTCATTTTCAATGCTAAGGAAATGTGTATTGGACAAGATCGATTCATACAGAGACCAATTTGCATTTTTATATGAAAACTTTGGGATACTATCTTCATTTCCATCTTCTTCATTTTCAATATGCTCCTTTAACTGTATGATGATTGGGAAATGATCGCTGCCCAAAGTATCATCCTCTGTTGACCATACCGAGTTTACTGCCAACTCCGGAGAAATCAAAGATAAATCAATAGAGGTAGGTTTATGAGTGGAAATGTCTGGCAGTCTGGTAATACTACCGTCGTTTAATAAAACCAATTTGGAGTCAACAATATTTTCAACTAAACGGTTGCAAGTTATAGTGGTGCAACTGCCTTTGGGCCACTGGGATAGTAAGCAGAATGATGTTCAAATGTGTCTGCTTGTTCAGTTTTACAGTAACCCCAGTTGCGAAAACTTCAGCATTAGTAGGAGTAGGAGGGTTCAGAGGACAATAATTAAGATCCCTTCTCACATAAATGGCAGTTTGAATCTTTTTTCCCTCATTCCTATAGTTATACAAAGGTGGATAATAAAAATTGCGTATTTTCGGTAGCTTATGAGCATCTAAATTTAGTGATTGTAATGCTAGCACTGAATAATTATGCTGATACATATGATTTTCAAAGTGTAAGAGATTTGTTGATATTGACCGACAGTTCCATTGAAATATTAATAAATTATCATTGGAAGTTTTCATAAGACATAGTTAAAAGAATCAAATGGCAAGGTGAAGTTGATGAGTCACCAAGGGACGAACTGCCAGCTGTAAGAGTCCCATGTGTCCCCTGCACGAGGATGGAAAAGCCACGGACTGGGAGCTCCGACACGACCAGCAGGAGGTGGGGGGAATGGCTCGTGGTTCCAGCGCCTCTCCCGCGTGTCTGATTCTGGCGATGTCTCCGGCGCTGTCTCTGCCAAAAGAGACGATGGACTGCCGCCCCCAGATTTCCGGCGAGGATGCTGGTACCTCTGTCAGACGGGTGGATGGCATCCCTCATAAGCCGGTTTGTTGAGAGGATCCACGGTCTTCATAGATAGAGACGAGATGTCTGTGACTAGGACATTCCGAAAAACAGTCAAGCGAATTGAACAGTTTGTCGTCTCCCCTCCCAGAAGCTTATTCTTTTGAACTTGGCGTTGCTTTCTGTCTTACCACGCTTTTTGTTTTTCGGAGATTGCTGTTTGATTGTTTGGTTTGACCACACTAANAAAAACAAAGAGGGGAGGAGAGGAGCAGAGGGGAGAGGCAGAGAAGAGAGGAGAGAGAAGAGAGAGAGAGAGAGAGAGAGAGAGAGAGAGGAGAGCCAGCAGAGAGAGAGAGAGAGCCAGCCAGAGAGAGAGAGAGAGAGAGAGAGATAGAGGAGAGAGAGAGGAGAGAAGAGATGGAGAGAGAGAGAGCATTGCGATTGCATGCCTTTTTCATCTCAATCCAAAACAAGCTTCCCCGGATTCAGCTCTGACTTTCTTAATGTTTTCAGCTAGTTTTTGGAATGTTACTCTTGTTCCATCCTCCCCCCCCCCCCCCCCCCCCCCCCCCCCAGTGCGCACATTTCCTTCCCTGTCATGTCGTTGGGGGGTTTTGTTTGCAGTCTAAAAGAGTGGATGAAATCTCCCTGATTCATCCTGCCATCAACAGAGCCTGTCATACGGACTGTCTGATCAAGCAAGTGCTCATCTTTCCTTCCAAGCCATCGCTCTGATTGTCTTCCTCTAATCTCCTATTCTTCTCTGTCTAAAAGCAAAGGGGCGAGGGGGAAAGAGAGTCTGTGAGCGAAACTTGCGAGGTAGTCAGCAAGCAAGAGAGAGAGAGAGAGAGAGAGAGAGAGAGAGAGATAGAGAACATACAGAGAGGCAGATAAAAGGACAGACGGACATAGAGACAAAAATTAATGGAGAGAGAGAGAGAGAGAGAGAGTCAAATAAATCTTTGTCGAAAATCCTTCCAAATGTGTTTTTTATTTGTCAAAAACTGCAATAACTGAAATACATATATGAATACCCTTGCCATCTACCAAACGTTTGTCAGTTTACCGAATTCTCTTTGTCCAATTTTCTCTTCATTTAGTATTCTATGCCTTTGAGCTTCTATTTTTAGTGTGCGTTAATTCGTCACCAGCGCGATGTTGTAGACCATCAGCACAGTTGACACAAGGCCTGTCTTTTCAGAACAGAGGTCTTCCCTCCTGCATCATAATCGTCCTTTTCATCGTCCTCTAATCCTCTGCCGCTTTCTATCGAGGACTGCCAGGAAATTCTTCATCTGCTAAGGAGGCGGCAGGTCTGGCAATCAGGACTATAATCGTTTACCGAGAAATGGAAGTGTTTGTTTTCTCTCCTCATGTGAATGAATCACATTGGTCGCTTATGGAAAGTACAACGCAGAATGAAAAACCAATTTCATGAGGCTGTCCTCTGCAATTATAGAAAGCTCACATACTTGAGAACTTCAGCGACTTTCAAAATACATCGTCGTTATTTTAAATGGGATTGGCGTGAAGACGAGTGTGGGGGGTGGGGGGGGGGGTGGGGGTGGGTCCAGGCTGGAAAAGGAGCAGAGCCTACTGAGAGGGCAGAAAGAGAGAGGGATGGTTGAAGGATGTTGGAAAATAAGAAATACAGCACCGTAATGGAGTGATGCGACAGCTGTTTTTTTTTTTTTAGTTGAATAAATCCCATTGTCAACTGCTCTGGCTATGTAATTTATTTTTTTTTTTTATCTCTCATATACTTCTTTGAAACAATTTTGCAGTTACTTAAAATCCTTTTCAAATCCTGTGTGGACTCAACGACTTTATGTACAAACACTCACAAAATAAAAGTTTTATCAAACTGCCATTCTGCCAGACGCATTTAAGAAGAGCTAACCGTTTTGGAATACCTTGTCATCTTTCCATATCACCTTTTGTAGGTTTTGTCTTACTTTTTTTTTCTATATTAACCTCTCAAAACGTTCTTAGCTACACGATAACGAGTTCTTGAATAATTGCAATCACATAATCGAAATATCCGAATACCAAAAGTGACCACTCCTGCTAAATCATCAATATTTTCCCCCTCTACGTCTCTGCTGCTCTCCATCGACCTTCCAGTAATGCTGTCATCCTCCAAGTAGACAGTGAAAACCTGGAAATCACATAATGAATATTCATCAGAAAACAGATCATTATTCCCTGTGCAAGTCAATGAACCCTAGAGATACTTCCCGACAGCCGGATGAGCTGACTGAAATCTGGAACTGGGCAGTGGGCTGCAAGATGGAAATGGTGCAGGGAAGAGAGAAATGAGATGGAGCAGGAACCTGTAGAAACTATCTGTTCTAGATGGCAAACGTAATTTTCTTCTTTCGTCCACGAACATAGTTTACCAGTTATGTGACGCACTGTTCTGATATTTATTGTGTGAACGATAAACAGCATCCCCAGATAAACAATGTACCGTGACACAATGCTGGGCACATTTCTGAAGAGCTAGCCACCCTTGAATACCCGTGTATCTCTCCAATTTCGTTTCGTCCATTTCATTTCAACACTTTCCGTGCTTTGTTTTCGGGTTTTGTTCGTGAATGAACAACAGGCGGAACATCCAGTGAAGGGGAGATAACTGCCGATCTATGGACGGCCTTCACTGCCTTAGACATCGGATGACGCAGGACCTTGTCACTCTGATGTCTGGAAGGTAAGTTCCCCTTGTGTGTGGTTGGCTGTGGAATAAACAACAAAAAAAAGCACCTTCAAACTGAATACCGTCAATCCAGTTGGTCACATCACATCTCTTATTATGGAAAGAGCTTATCCCTTTCGTCATTATCACTGTCTTTTATGTCTTCCTCTGAGCCTCTGTCAATGTCACCAGAAGCCGTCATCTTTATCTCCCGCTGAGACGACAAAGCCAGGAAACAAAAGCTAGGAATGTTTGTCAAAGAATACATTATCCTCTGGTCATCTTCCAAGTAGACAGTGAAAACCTGGAAATCACATAATGAATATTCATCAGAAAACATCATTATTCCCTGTGCAAGTCAATGAACCCTAGAGATACTTCCCGACAGCCGGATGTGTTTGACTGGAATCTGGAACTGGGCAGTGGGCTGCTAAAGCAGCAGAACGTGTTGACTGAAAAACGGATTCGGCTAGTGCCTGGGACGTGGAACTGTCAGTGTTTGACACTTCTTTGGAGATCAGGAATCCTGAATTTACAGTGCCTTTCTTCTCTTTGGAAACCTTTTTCTCTTGTTCTTTGAAGATCGTAAAATTCCCCCCAGTCATCCTGTTACTTCTCAGCCTGCCTACGTGTCCCAGAGAACCTTGAAAGGTGGAGAATGCTGGGAGACGTGATATCTTGTCAGCGAAATCAAGAAGGCAGCAGAGGTTGTTTTGTTTCTTTGTGTTTTGTATAGTACACGGAACACGCGTACATCACCATATTACAATGCATATATGACACATTACCAAAAGAAAAAACACACAGATAAAAAAAAAACTACGAAGTTTCCACAAACAGTTCAAGAGCCTAGGAAACTGTGTGACATCACAAATAGTTGCTTACAAAAAATTGTCAGAGGCCGTGTTCTATGAATAGTCGCCGGTGGCAAACCTTTAGGTGTTATTTTGAGAAATGCACCACAATCCTTTTTTTTTTTGTAAACGGCGACAAAATTCGTCTACTTCCATTCTGACGTGTTTCACACAGCTCAAAAACTTGTTGCCAATGATGGCACATGCTTCTTCACTTTCCAAGGGCTAAAAATGTTTAGGCCTATATGGTAATAGAATGCTTTAATTCTATGCAGTGCGCAATATGAATAGCTTTTTCTCAGATTGCCTACTTTTGCAGTTAATTGTTTTCAGGACGTATACACGAAAGACTATAAGACAGACGGACACACAAAAAAGCCACATACACACACGCTCGCACATGCATGCACACACACACACACACACACACACACACACACACACACACACACACACACACACACACACACACACACACACACACACACAGAGAATGAGAGAGAGAGAGAGAGAGAGAGAGAGAGAGAGAGAGAGAGAGAGAGAGAGAGAGAGAGAGAGAGAGAGAGAGAGGAGAGAGAGAGAGAGAGAGAGAGAATTACGATGAGATCTCCTTACGATGTTTTCCTTCATTTTTCTTGTGTCAATCCAAACAAGCTTTCCCCGTCAGCCATGCTTTCTTCATGTTTTCTCAGCGAGGTTTGTGAATATTACCCCCCTTTTCTCTTCCGCTGATTTCCTTCCCTGTCATGTTGTTGAGGTTTTGTTTGCAACCCAAAAGTGGATGAGATCTCCCTGCCGCATTCTGCAATCAACAGAGCCTGTCATACGGACTGTCTGATCAAAGAAGAGCTCATACTCTCCCTATCCCCCCCCCCCCCCCCCAAGTCATCGGTCTGATTGTCTTCCTTTTCTGTCGTACTCCGTTTCAGTTCAAATGTGGATGGTAAGGAGGAGGGAAGCGAACGAGCTGCCAGCGAGCGAGCGAGCGAACAAATGAGAGAGAGAGAGAAAGAGAGAGATAGTTAGACAGATAGAGGCAGAGGCACCACAAACACACACACACACACACACAACACACACACACACACATAGAGAGAGAAAGAGAGAGAGAGAGAGAGAGAGAGAGAGAGAGAGAGAGAGAGAGACAGAGAGAGAGAGTTAGACAGAGAGACAGAGAGACAGACAGACAGAGAGAGAGAGAGAGAGAGAGAGAGAGAGAGAGGCAGAGACAGACAGAGACAGGGACAGACAGACAGGCAATCAGGCAGATACACAAGCAGACAGACAAATAAAACATAGGCGACGGAAATGACACTGACAAACTTTCATTCTCAGATGTCACTTTACATCTCTTCCCTAAGGGCATGTAAGCGACGAAAAAGAAAGCAGAGAAAAGAAAATAACAAGCAAACTGAAGTACATGCGCGCGCGCGCTCTCACACACACACACACACGCACACACACACACACACACACACACTCACACACACGCGCGCGCACACACACACACACACACACACACACACACACACACACACACACACACACACACACACACACACACACACACACACACACACACACACAACTTACTCACGCACGCATACGCGTACTCGTAACCATTCATGAATTCGTAAATTGAACCAATATATTAACAATCATTGAAAATACATACGTAAGAACATCTCACTAAGGGGTCAAACCTGTCAGGACCTATCAATGTTCTTCTTTTTTTTTTGTCTTTTCTGTGTTTAATTGCTTATCCTTGCATTTTACATAACGTTCTGTTTCTTAAACGAGTTAACATTATGAAGATTTTTTCCCCCCTGATTTTATTCGCTTCGTCAATGAACGTAGCAAAAGAAATGATCCTATTATCATTTTGGAATGCAAAGATAGCGCAGGGAATTTCTTCATCTTCCAAGGATACGACAAAAGTCTGGCGGTCAGGACTATGGACATTAATCGGGAAATGGAATTGTTTTTTTTGCCTGCTCCTGTGAAGGAGTCGTGTCGGTCATTTCTGTAAAGTGTAGTGTTAACTGGAAATTAAAGGACTTTCAAAACATATAATCATTATTTTGCATTGGGATGAATAAGGAAGTGAGGAAGAAATCGGAGTTGGAAAAGGAGAAGAACCTAGAGAGAGAGAGAGAGAGAGAGAGAGAGAGAGAGAGAGAGAGAGAGAGAGAGAGAGAGAGAGAGAGAGAGAGAGAGAGAGAGACAGAGACAGAGACAGAGAGAGATGAGAGACAGATAGAGAGAGACAGACAGAGAGAGACAGAGACAGAGAGAGAGAGACAGAGACAGAGAGACAGATAGAGAGAGAGAGACAGAGAGAGAGAGAGAGAGAGAGAGAGAGATGATGATGATGATGATGGAACAAGGATATGGGGGAAATGAAAAAGAGACTACTATGATGCAATCCCTGACTTATTTTTAATGTGACTAAATGTTCCTGTTAATTGGTCATGCGATCCTTTATTTTTCAATCATCCATTTCTGTAGAAAATAAATGTGCAGTTATTGACATACTTCCATGACTCTTGTCGGCATTTCAAAGACTTCGTGAACGAACACTCACAAAATGAAAGTTCAGTTCAACCTGTCACTCTGCCGGGCGCATTTAAGGAGACGTGATCAATCTGGTCTACTCCTATCACCTTCGGATATTACCTTTTGTCCGTTTCACCTTACTTTTTGCTTTCCTCGTGTGGTTCTTAAAAAGTTCTTAGCCATGTGGCGGACGAGTTAATGAAAAACCATGATCACATAATCAAACTATTCAAATACCAGGGATGACCACTCCTGCCAAATCAAAATATTTCCGCCTCTATTTCTCTGCCGCTTTTCCATCCACGCTTCCGGAGAGGTTGTCATCTTCCGAGATCGAAGGCGAAAGCCGGGAAATCGGGAGATGAATATTCGTCAGAGGGCAGATGATCATTCCCTTTTGCCAATCAGTGAACCCTGAAGGCACACAGCGACAGCGGGATGCACTGACTGGAATGTGGAATTGGACAGCGGGCTGCAAGATGGAAGAGGACCAGGGTAGAGAGAGATTTGAAATGGGGCAAGGATCTGAGAAAGTGACGTGGTATGGATGGCAAGTATTTTCTTCTTTTTTTTCCCCCACTTCTTTCGCGAATATGTTATCAGTTATCTGGCATCTGGCACCCTCTTTTGATATTTGCTGTGTTAATGGCAATGAACAACGCGGATGAACTATGCCTGCATCATGGCACATTGCTGGGCACATCTCTGAAGAGGTAACAACCTTTAAACAGCCGTGTTATATATCCGATTTCTTTTGGTCAATTTCACTTCTATACTTTCCGCCCTTTGCCAAGGGCTCTGTTCTTAAATGATCGAATTCTACAACATCCGGTGAAGAACTGCCGATCTTTAGACGGTTATCAATGCCTTAGACATCGGGTGACGCAAAACCTTGTACGTCTGACGACTAGAAGGTAAGTTTCTCAATTACGTTACTGGCTGAGGAATAAACAAGAAACCATCTTCATATTGAACGCAATCAGTTCAGCCACTCACATCACCTGTCTCATCAAGGAAAATGCTAATCCTTTCCTTAATCATCACTGCCTATTGTATCTTCTCCTCCACACTGAACACCATCAGTCCAGCTGGTCGCACCACCTCTCTCATCAGGGAGAGAGCTTATCCCTTCCTTCATCATCACTGTCTTTTGTGTCGTCCTCTAAGCCTCTGTCGCTGTCGTCAAAGGCCCCATCAGGATGTTCTTCATCTCCCGCTCAGGCGACGAAGCCGGGAAATCAGAACTAGGAGTCTTTGTGGATGAGTCATTCTCTTCTGGTCACGAAGCAAAAGCAGCGGAAAGTGCTGACTGAGAAAAGGATTTGACAGCGCCTGAGTCGTGGCAGTGTCTGTGATTGAAAACCAAGAACCCA
>JADBJO010002881.1:35000-47500 GCA_016801955.1 Conus betulinus
TTTTTTTTGTTGAGTGTTGTTGTCCTGCCTGAAGAAAACCCATTATGTCGAAAGGCGTTGTTTCTGTATTGTAATTTGCTTATTCCTGCGTTTGGCGGTTCAGTTATTGTATTTTGCATTTATGCTTCCTCCATAGTTATCAATGCGTAACAATCGCCAGTGTACATGTTCAGTGTAAAATTTGTTATGATAATCTTGCCAAAATTTGTTATAATCTTGCCAAACGGATCCTCAATCTGCGGTTTGATCTGAACGTGTATCACGGATCAGCACCACAATAGACTGGATTCGTCATTAGGCCATGTTTCACCCTTGCACCTACCATGGTTGAATAAGTTTGAAAATGTGTGCTCGACAAAATGTATAAACGTAGACATGAACAGATTTTGGAACTGCTGTTGGATCGAGATCCGAACCACTGATCCTCACCACCGTTTTATGGGTTTGTCCTTCAGCCGTTTGTCAACTGTCCCTCACCTTAGGTCAAATGAGCTTTGTAGTTCTTGCATTACCTTGTCAAAATCCAAAAAAAAAAAACACGTACACACGCATATTAGCGACTACATACATCATCAGACGAAAACAAAAACAAACAGACGCTCTTCCAAACGCAGCATAATGACGTGAGAGTTTGATGATACCAGCAAAATGACAGAATCCCCCCCCAAGAACGTCAACGGGCTGTTAAACCTGCCGGGAGGGATATTATGGCCTCCCAAAGCGGGGCTTGGAATGTCAAAAACATTGTTGACAGTCACTGAAACACACAAAGCATGCGCGACGCGTCCATCTCACTCTCCGTGCCTTCTTCCCTCGGGTATCCATTCTTTCGACCACCTCGTTTCCCCATTCCCATTTCTCCCTCTCGTCAACTGTAATGACAAATGTTTCTATTTCTTCGATCGAATTTTTTTTTTCTACGTCCAGAAAATGACATGAATCGATTGGGAACAGGCTTGTTGGGTGCTGGCGCTGTTGTAGCCAGCATGGATCTGTGTGTTTGTGGGTCAGTATAGGCCGTTATGCATAAATGCATGGGAGGGTCACTTTTTTTTTTTTTTTTTTTTTTTTTTTACCCCACATCCCCATCGCAATCCCCACCTCCATCTTCTCTCTCTCTCTCTCTCTCTCTCTCTCTCTCTCTCTCTCTCTCTCTCTCTCTCTCTCTCTCTCTTTATCCATATTCAGCATATCCATCCTTCTTGCTAAGAATTTAACAAGCAGCTAATATTCTAAAGATGGATGCAATCGTCACATCACCTTTCGTCGGTGATCACATATGGATAATCACGTGGAAAAAGAAACACACATGTGCACAAAAAACACACACACACACACCACACACACACACACACACACACACACACACACACACACACGCACTCTCTCTCGCGCGCGCGCGCTCTCTCACAGCGCACACACACACACACACACACACACACACACACACACACACACACACACACACAAGATGCATACATAACACACAGCATGATGCAACAGTAGCATTCAACAGGAGATGGAGAGTGTTGATTAACGTCTCATTTACATGCTTGACAAACCTACAACAGTAACCGTAATTTGTGTTTCATCAGACAAGAAAATGTCAAGAGAAAAGAGGTGAGGAATAAAGCAAGGGAATATTATCGATTTAACAGACTTCATTCCTTCAAGGCGCATTTCTATCATCCGAAAAAAAAAAAGCAAAAGCAGCCAAGAAATACTCTCGCTACGCTATCCAAACTAATTCAATGAATCGTTTTTTACTCGCTGGGCAAAGTATTTATTAACTTAGTTGCTCGTCCAGAATATATTGCATGGGCGTGCTTGCACAAGTTCGATTTGTTTAATGAAATGTGATTTTTTTTTTTTGGGGGGGGGGGGGGGGGGGGGGGGGGGGGGGGGGGGGCATGCATGAGCTTTTTCACCTCACCGAAGATAGTTTGCCTATACCGCTGTAACAGCAGACAATGGTGAATTTTATCCCACACTGTGTGGAATACAAGACAGGACACGATCAAGAAAATCAGTATTCTGACAGCTTGAGTCATCAAAGACTGGCAGGAAAGTTGATGCAACATAATACAGAAAATGCAGAAAAAAAAATAAACAAAGAAGGTTCCTTTTATAAACAGAGGCCGATTTTCATGTTGGAGTGGATCTGTTCAGCAAAAGAACCAACGCTGAATTGAGTAGAAAAACGCCACTTAATCATTTCATCCCTACTTTATCATTTCTCATCTGACGCCCACACAAGAAGACCCCTGCATTCCTTTCTTCTATAGAATCGTGGCAAAGAGCCTCCTCCTCCCCTATCAAAGGAGGGGACTGTGTGTGTCAAGCTAATCTGGCGCTTCGCCGTCTCTCGTTTGTCATCTGCCAGTTCCCCAGATCTTAGCACCGGAAACCCTGCGTCCTGCAGAGCAGATGCACAGAAAGGACAGCAGGGTGACGTGACAGATGCAAAGCAGTGCACTAATTCTCTGGCTCAGAAAATCTCTTCAGGCTTGATACAGACCTCTGCTAACGTCTTATTTCATTCCGTCATACACCGCTCTGTATTGTTTACCAATGTGCTGTCATCACCAAAGTACTGAAAAAATAAAGCGCAAACGATGATGCCCCTTAAAATAACTCGGTCTTCAAGAAAAGATGTGTAACCATGTCCAGCACAATAATTGTGGCAACTCGTTATTGGCATTGGGACGCATGTTGCTGGAGATCTCCCTCGGGAATAATTACCGTACGAAAACAAAAGAAGAGGGAATAAAAAAAAAACCCGAAAAAAAAAAAAAAAACCCGCAGTGCTAAATTCAGCAGACGCGAACTGGGCAAATCAGCTAAGTCCATGCAGAGTGAAGGACACCGCGTTGCATGCCTCCCTCACAGGCCCAGACATCCAGCAACACTGACGTGGCACCTGGAGGCTGCTAATTCAAATCCAGTGATTCACACTGCTTTCTTGCTTTCTTTCCCCATTCACAAACAACCGCCCTTGAGCAGCCGCCGCTGTGATGTTTAAGGGAACTCCTTAGCAGTGGGTTGTCATCAGATTTACTGTTGCTCTTGGCGAGAAGATGTCGACGCTTACACCTCTTCATGCATGCCCCCCCCCCCCCCCTCCCCCCCCGGCGGCCATCATTGAAGGGAATACGTAATGACTTTAGCCAGAAAGGCGGTTCCACAGGTTGGGAATAGGGTGATAACTTTGTAGTCTTCTAGTTTCCGGCAGGCAAAGTCGACAGAGTAGAACATGGGAGAAATGGTGTTTTCTGCCTGCTTTCGTTGCCCTACAAGATTCATTCTGACGTAATGAATAACTTTTTTTTTTTTTTTTTTGTCCAAATTTAAAGATCAGAAGGATGAAGGCGTTTAGCCTTTTGTGTGTTTGTCCATCTCCTCCAGCGTTTTTCATCTGAAGTTACAGCTGCATTTATTTAGATAACTTCATTGTGTATTCCTTTTCCAGCCTTCATTAACCTTGGTTTGTTTAGAGAGGATTCCTTCAATCTATTTACATACAACGCAAACACACAAGTTAGCACGCCTACAAATGCACACATCTATGGACACATTCATACACACATTATGAGAGAGAGAGAGAGAGAGAGAGAGAGAGAGAGAGAGAGAGAGAGAGAGAGAGAAAGAGAAAAGAGAGAGACAGACAGACTGACAAACAGAGAGAGACAGAGAGAGAGAAGAGAGAGAGAGAGAGAGAGAGAGAGAGAGAGAGAGAGAAGATGGAGAAGATGGGGGGATTGCGGTGGGGATGGGAATAAAAAGCAAAAAAAAGCACGATGCATGATGCCATCTTTCTCAACTCTTCGTAATTTTTTTTTCATATCAAATGTCTGTTTTCCTTCCATATCTGAAATGGCGTTGGTTTCTGAAAGTGGTAATGAAAGCCCATACATCAGAGCCATTCAGCCTGTCAGACACAATGCCTGCCTCATCTCAGGAGACCTCGCCATTCCTGCATTTTCCTGTCATCATCCCCCACATTTTTTTTTGTCAGTTTTATGTCTTTACTCCACTTGCGGCGGCTTTTGCTTTTCTATTTTTTTTTTTTCCCCCTGGTTGGATAAAGAATAAACGAATAAACGTAGCTCTTTTTTTCAGCAACCGATGCAGACTACCACACTGCGCACAGTAACAATTACAGAATAATCACTGCTATTGTTTTTTTCCTTATCTTCAGTCATTCTCTTTCGAGACATGCCCCATTACGTTTCTCTCCTGAGAAGGCACTTGGAAGCTGAGAGATCTGAACATGAAGATTCATAAGAGAATACGTTGTTATCCCTTACGTTAATGAGTTGACTCTATCTGCCACTTCCTGGAAGTCGGATGCTGACTGGAGTCTGGCTTTTTTTCTTCAGCAGCTGCTCACCAGCACTGTTGCCAGTTGATATACTTGACAAAGAACCCGGTGGCTGATCATGTTCAGCTCAACAATTGAGACAGTGGACTAGTGCAAGGGAATGCAGGTTGCTTGGAATCTTCCTCGGGAGGAATAATCAACATAGGAAAGAAAACATGCAATGCCAAATTCAGCAGATGGGGAAGCTGGACAAGGCGACTAAACGTAGTCCATGCAGAGCACCAGCAAAACACAGGTCGTTGCATGCCAGACACATACCTCCACGTCGCTGACCCAGACACACCCAGCGGCGGCGATGGAGGTTTCAAATTCGGTTCAGCCAGCCAATTCGGACTGCTTTCTTTCCCTATTCACAAGCAATCGCCCTTCCGCAGCTGCCGACGTAATGTGGGAGGGGACTCCTTAGTGTCAGGTCGTCATCAGGTTTACCGCCCCTCATGGCGGGAAGACGCTTCCTCCTTTCCACGCAGCCCCTACCAACCATTATTATTGAAAGGCAGCACGGGATTGAATTCAGCCAGAGAGGCGGCCCTGCAGGTTGTGTGACGTGGAAATACCGCAACAACTTTGTAGTCGTAGTCTTTGTGGCGTGTAAGTCAACAGTGAGGACAAAAAACAAAGATGATGCGCATTGCCCTGCTGTCGCTGCTATACAAGATTCGTTTCTGACACTGTTTAATGAAGGGAATAACTAAGTCTTTCAGACTTGAAGATCAGAGGTATACACAAGTTTAGTCTTTGCGTACGTGTGTGCGTGCGTGCGTGTGTGTGTGTGAGTGCGTACGTGTGTGTGTGTGTGTGTGTGTGTGTGTGTTTGTGTCTGCGCGCGCGCGCATCTTCTTCAGCTCTTTCTATCCGAAGATGCTGCTGCTTCTATTTAAAAAGCTTTACTTTCTGTTCACTCTGCCAGCCTCTTCAACCCTACTTTGTTTTGGACATAGTTCCTTTTCTCCTTTCTTCTTTCAATTCTAGTTTGCTTAGACTGGGTCCTATGGCCACGCCTCCTCGTTTTCACTATCTATTAAGCTGAGATTTACACAAACGCACTCACATATATGTATAGAAACACACACATTTTGCACACACATAATGAGTAAGAAGGAGAGAGAGAGAGAGAGAGAGAGCAGGATGGGAAAAGGGTATTGCGTTAACTGTGCCTGGGGAAGAGGGACAAGGAAGGAGAAGAGTGAAATAGCATGACGATGCATTTCTTTACTTTTCATCTTCTCCCTAACCCCCCCCCCCCAGCATCCAAAGGCAGCCCCCCCCCCCCCCCCCCCCCCCCCCCCCCCCCCATTCTTAATTCTCTATAAAATCGTCTTTTGCTGACTCTTTTCCCTCGATTAACTGTCCATTTTCTCCAAATCGTGTTTGAAATTGCGTTGGTTTCTGAGAGAGCTAATGAAACTCATACATCAGATCAATTCAGCCTGCCACACACAATACCTGCCTCATCTCAGGAGACCTCGCCATTCCTGAATTCTGTTTGTCGGCATGTCAGATTTTATTTGTCGTCCGTTCTATTTTCTTACTCCATTAACGTTGGGTTGTGCTTCACTGATTGCTGTTCTTGGCTCGCTAGAGAGTCTATGACTAGTAACCAAAGCCATATTTTCTACAGACGATGCAGACTGTCACACTGTGTGCTAGTTATTGCAGAATAATGATCGCTGCTGCTTTTTTTTTCCTTTTCTCCAGCCACTTCGTAGAAATAGTGCCTGAGTCCCATGGTCTTCATCTGTTTACGTGGGTTTGGTAGCCTTGGTGACACGGGTTCCATTGTTTTTCGCATAATCAAATTTGTGATGAACTTTCTGAACAAACTCTGGATCTGGGCGACTGATTTGGATTGGCACCACCATTTATTGGGACCCTGCCCTGCCACACACTCCATCTGTCCTGTAAGCCTGGTTCAATCGGTTCAATAGTTTTGCATCTGACGGCTGACAAAGAAACATGCAAATAACAAACAAATAGAGCAGTAGCGGTGGACAAAAGCATGATAGCACGGGTGGTCGTGGCCAAAAAAAAAAAAAAACCTGTTCCAAGCTGGAGCATAACGACATGAGAGTTTGGTGACATCAGCGATATGACAGAATTTCCAAAACAGCGTCAATGGACTGTCCAACCTGCCAGCACGGAAATGATGCGGCCCCCCCCCCCCCCCCCCCCCCCCCCCCCCCCCCCCCCCCCCCGCCGTTCCCATTGTGCCTGGAATGCTTGAAGATTACTGGCAAACGCTGAAACACAAAAGCACATGCATTCCTCCCCCCCCCCCCCCCCCCCTCTTCGTCCTCTGCTCATCCCTTCGTTCCCCCCTCCTCTCTCCTCTCTCCTCTCTCTCTCTCTCTCTCTCTCTCTTCTCTCTCTCTCTCTCTCTCTCTCTCTCTCCTCCTCCTCTGGCGAACTCTTCTCCTTCTCCAACCTTCATTCTCCAACCTTCTTTCGCCTCCTGTTTTCTGCCTCTAGGCTTTTGGGAAAGACGAACATTTCCATTCCTTTGTTTGATGTTTGTTGTTTTCATTCATTCAGAAAATGACGCGAATCGACTGGGAGCAGGCACATGGGATGCTGGTGCTGAAACAGATCCGGGTCAGTCTGTTCACACATGTATGTGCTGAACTGCACGAATCTGTCACGGTGAACACCTACCTTTCTGTAGGTAAATGATAAAGAATGAGACTTGACATGCATCTACCATGCTGATGATGTATGTAGTCATCATACGTGGACGCAAATACATGTCTATCTACAACAAATATGTTCGTACTCATACACGCGCGTGCACGCACGCATGCACACACACACACACACACACACACACACACACACACACACACACACACACACACACACACACACATGCACTCAAGGATGCACACACGCGCGCGTGCGCGTGAATACATACAATGGACACACAGACAGACAAACTAACAAACAGACACACAGACAGACAGACAGGCACACAGACATATACATGTAGAAAGTTAGCACGCGACAGGAAATGGATGGTTTTTTGCAAAGTATGGGTATTATTTGCGACACGTTCATTCATATGTTTGAAAAGGTTCCGACAGAAAACGTGATTTGCTTTTCAACAGAAAAGAAGATGCCAAGAGAAAGAAAGAGATGATGACTCAAATGGAGAATATTTTTGAGAAAAATGACTGAATCCTTCAGCGTGCCTTTCGGATATTAGAGAGACGTATAAGAAAAAAAGGCAGAAGCAACCAAGAAGCCAAGAAGCAGCCTCTCTTTCGCCTCCAAGCTAATTCAATGGATCACCTCTCATTTGCTGGGTAATGTATTTATTCAACTAGTAGTTTTTATTCAGGACATTTGTCATGGATGGGTATGCCCTGGTTCAACTTGTTTAATAACATGTGAGGTATTGCGTTTCTATTACACGTCTAATTTGATCACAACTCGCTTCCCTCATTGAAGATTACTTGCCTATACCACTGAAACGGCAGACCAACGGTACTCACATTGTGCACAAAACTGCACTCAATCAGGAACAGACTGACAGCCTAAATCATCCAGGACTGGCAAGGAACCGGAATGCAGTTGAATGCAGACAATAAAGGAGGAGGTTCCGTTTTTTATGAGCGGAGGTTAGTTTGCATTTTGAAGTCAATCGGTTCAGACTTTTTGTCATTTCATTACCACCGCATGTTTTTCATCCGTTACGCCCACACAAGAGGACGCAAGCACTAATCCGTTTCATAAAAAATCTTACGGCAGTGCCCTCCTCTCCCCAATGAACAGGAAATGAGTGAATACAATTAATTTTGCTACTCGCCTCTTTGTTCTTCCTCTGCCGGTCCACCAGATCTGAGCACTGGAAAAGGATGCAAGTAACCGCGTTTCCTTCACAGTACATACACATACCACACAGCCGGGGCTGAAGTAATAGTAGTTAAGAACAGAACTAAGCATCTGGCCCGTTCATTCCCTCCAGGGCTAATATTGTTCCTTGATATTTTCTCCCGTCCCCCCCCCCCCCCCCCCCCCCCCCCCCGACATGGCATATAAACGTTTTGTGTGGGTAAAATTTCAACTCACCACAAGATTCCTTATCATTGTGCTGACTGACAGACATCATAATTAATTAAAAACGTACAGTCAATGACGCTCTATAGAAAACATAATCTCCAGAACTTGTGTGTGATAATGTACAGCACAACAACTGAGGCAAAGGGTTGCCACCATGGAACAACACGTTGCTTGAGATTTTCCCTCATAAATACTCCCCAGAATGCCAAAGCCAGCATCGGGAAAATTGGGGCAAGGGAAGTAAGCGTAACCCATGCAGAATAGCAGAAGAGGATGCCTCCTCACATACAACACACGCATTCCTTCATCACTGACCCAGATATCCAGTAGCAGTGACAGAGGTTTCAAATTCAGTCCCAGCCAGTTAGACTGCTTTCTTTCTTCTCCCCGTTCACAGACGATCTCCCTTTAGCAGCCGCTACTGTAAATTGGTAGGGAACTCCTTAGTGGCCAGCCGTCATCAGGTTTACTGCCGCTCATGGTGAGAAGGATGTCGACGCTTTCCTCCTCTTCACACAGCCTCCAGCTATCATCATTGAAAGTCGGTATTAAGCCAGACAGGCGCTTCCGCAGAGAGTGGATGTAGTGGGAATATGGCAAAAACTTCACAGCCGTCGTAATCCTCATAGTCAAAGTCAACAGAGCAGAACAGGGGCGGAAACTAATGCTTACTGCCTGTTTGGCTGCCATAAAAAGGTTCGTTCTGAACTGATCCAATGAAAGGAATGAAAGGAACATTTGATCGTTTTTGTCACATTTGAAGTGTGTGTGGGATGCAACAATTTGTGTGTGTGTGTGTGTGTGTGTGTGTGTGCGTGCGTGTGTGTGTGTGTGTGTGTGTGTGTGTGTGTGTGCATCTGTTGGGATCTTTCTATCAGAAGTTGCTGTTGTCTGTATTTAGAAACCCCATCATGTTTAGATGTAGTCATTTTCTACTTTCTTCTCGTGTTAATTTGTTTGACAGGGTTCTATGGCCCTGCCTCCTTATTCAAACAATTGAGTTGATTTTAAAGATACACACAGGCACACAGACACACACGCACGCGCGCACACACACACACACACACTGAAAGAGAGAGAGAGAGAGAGAGAGAGAGAGAGAGAGAGAGAGAGAGAGGAAGAAGAGAATGAAATTAAGAGCATGACGACGCATTTCTTAGCCTTCATCTTAACCTTTAACGTACCCATAATGAAAGTCTTTTAAAAACTGAACCATTCTACTTAGTGCATTTAACAAGAGCTTACAATTACAGAATACCCATGTCATCTCAACGAGGCTTTTTCAATTTCAGTTTACTGTGCAGTTTTTGAAGCAAAGGATTGAAAAAAAGTACTTTCATGCATTTTGACTTTAACTGATTAATTAGTTGCTGGTTTTAAGTATTTTGTTTTAATGTTAATCTTCACTTCGGACTTATGTAAAGATATTCACACACTTACACATCCACAACTCTCTCACTCACACACAAAGGCACAATACTCTCTCTCTCTCTCTCTCTCTCTCTCTCTCTCTCTCTCTCTCTCACACACACACACACACACACACACACACACACACACACACACACACACACACACACATTATTCCCCGCAAACCCATATATACACATGCACACATTATGTGCACGCTCGCAATTACCTCCGTACACATTCACCTTTTTTGTCTGATATCACGAATAGTGGATAGACGTTAAATGAAGGACATACACACACACACACACACACTTCATCCTAATAGCACCTTGCCAGCCCTGCTGTGTACTGCGCGAGCTGCAGTGGAAGGTGCTGACTATAAATGTACTTTGTCAGTACGCGGGCTGACACTTCGTCAAGACCGGGAGCTCTTGAAGTTGCGGCTCCTTTCTTCTCTCTTTGAGATAATGGCGTCGTTTTGTGTTCTTTGAAATCCAAAAGCTCCTCATCACCCTGTTACTTTACAGTCTTTGTAATGTTGCCCAGAGGAGCTTAGAATTACAAACAGACGGGTGAGGGATGCCGGCACTGGCATGATAATTATTGTCATCAGAGATGGTGACCTCTGGAAAACATGACTTTCCTCTCCCTCCCCCCCCCCCCCCCCCCCCCCTTTTTTTTTTTTCACATGGCATTTGGCACCGCAATACATTACTACCTGGAGCATTAACAACAAAAAAGATGAGCAACGCACATTTTCCAGACTTTTTTTTTACAAGTCTAAGAAGTGGTTGAGTTGGTAGTCTTCTTGTTGACAGATTTCAGAAACGAATATGGCTCTAACACAGAATATGGTTATGGCCAAAAAGACAATCCCTCCCTTACCCTAAAGCTGTAGCACCCTTTCATAAAAGAAATATCAAAAGCGTATTTTTAGTTTGCATCTTCTCTAACTTTTTTTTTAGATTCAAGAAAACATTGAAGAAAGTGAAATTTTCAAACTGAGATGTCAACTTCGTAAAAAGTCATGTAAATTGAATATCAAATATGGTGGCCATCACGTAATCACGTACAGGACAGCTAAGAGGGGAAATTGAGCCCCTGCAGAGAGAGAGAGAGAGAGAGAGAGAGAGAGAGAGAGAGAGAGAGAGAGAGAGAGAGAGAATGCTGAAAATTTTCTTCTCTTTTTATTAATACCTTTAGCAACTCACCCTTCCTTAATTTCATTCTAAATTTTCCTATCACGGAATTTCTCTCAATCAACTCAATCAACGAAGATTTCGCACTCTTAGGAACAAGGGTCTCATGGTTTTTTTTTTTTTTAACCACGTTTGTAATAAACTTGCTAAACGGATTCTGGATCTGGCGTTTGATCCGCATCAGCAGCATATTTATAGAGTTTTATTTCTTCAGCCACCTTAAGACTATTCCAAAACGTTTGGTTAAAGGAATACAGAATTTGTTGGGGGGGGGGGGGGGGGGGGGGGGGGGGGGGGGGGGGGGGGGGCAGAATCTTGCTGACAGAGAAACAAACATACCAAACGAATAAACAAATAAATATCCGGCCGGGTGAAAACATAATTACATCACCAGAGATAGCCCCCCCTCCCCTCCCCCCCGAAAAAAGAGCTATCCCACACAAGAGCATAATGCCGTGAGAGTTTGATGACATCAGCAACATGACAGAATTCCCTGAACGACGGCCAATGGACTGTCAAACTTGCCTGGAGAGAGATCTTAGCCTCCAAACGCGTTCAGAATGCTGAAAAAAAAAAAATGGTTGACAATCGCTCAAACACACAAAGCACGCCCATCCTCCTCACGTCTCCCTCCCCGTTTTGCCTCCACGTCCCCCTCCTCTCTCTCTCTTTTTTTCTCCCTCATCTGTTGGAAAAGACCAACTTTTCTTTTCATTCGTTTGTTGGTGGTTTTTCTTTCGTTGAGAAAATGACAGGAATCGATGGGAAACGGGCATTCAGGGTGGCTGACGCGCTGTAGCAGGCGTGGACCCGTCTGTTCGGCCGTCAGATGTGCTGTTATGTGTCTATGCGTTTAAAATGACGCTTCTCTCTCTCTCTCTCTGTCTGTCTCTGTCTGTCTGTCTGTCTCTCTCCTCGCGCTCTCGGAGCACGGGGGGGGGGGGGGGGGGGGGGGGGGGGGGGGGGGGGGTCACGTGACGCGAACGAAGCAGCAGCAGAGCGCACACTGAAAGAGTTGTACCAAATATACTCATTTCATCGTCACAACATGCCAGTTACTGGACTTCCAGCGACTGTGGAGAAGACCCTAACCGCCTTGCTGACGGACACCCGGGTGACCAGTTGGAAAGTGGCAGGAGAAGCAGACAGCACGGTGGTTGTCTAAGGGACAGCGTGGTGACCAGTTGGAAAGTGGCGGGAGAAGCAGACAGCACGGTGGTTTGTCTTAGGGACAGCATGGTGACCAGCTGGAAAGTGGCGGGAGAAGCAAGAGCACGGGTGGTTGTCTTAGGGACAGCATGGTGACCAGCTGGAAAGTGGCGGGAGAAGCAGACAGCACGGTGGTTGTCTTAGGGACAGCATGGTGACCAGCTGGAAAGTGGCGCGGAGAAGCAGACAGCACGGTGGTTGTCTTAGGGACAGCATGGTGACCAGCTGGAAAGTGGCAGGAG
>JADBJO010002881.1:52500-60000 GCA_016801955.1 Conus betulinus
CAACAGAAAGCGCTGACTTTGAATGAAAAATTGATTTTGTGCCTGGGCCGTGGCACTGTAGGTGGCTGATGCTTTTCTCAAAGACTAGGAACCTTAAATTTACAGTGATTTTGCTTTCTCTGGACGCCCTGGTGAGGGTTTTGTTTTATTCTTTGAATACCAAAAAGTCTCCGATAATCGTGTTACGAAGCAGTCATTTTAACTTTTGCCGGAGAAACTTTGAAAAAAAAAAAAGCATGAGAAAATGCTGGGAGAGGTATAATATTGTCAGCGTAACTGGTGAAATTTGGGAAACGGAAGACATTTTTGTCGTTGTATTTTTTTTTTTATACATGACGCGCTAGCAGTGAACCATACTACGATTCGTATTTAAAATATTGACAAAAGAAAAAAAAGAACAACAAACAGCTAGAAGAACACACCATCAAAGTTTTTACAGACACTTTCACGAGCCTAACAAAACGGCGAGACTCTGCAGATTGTCGCAAACGAAAATGGTCAAAAGTCAAGTTCTACGAATGCGTTGCTGGTGACATCATTCCTAAAAACGTCATATAAAAAACTACCTTTATCCTGAAATGTTTCATTAGCTCGGAATTTGTCGCCAATAACGATTGGTGTTGGCAAGTTTCTTTAGTATTGGGGCTAAAAAGTGAAGGCCTACATCGTAATAAACTGGTTAATGTATTTACGGTTGGATATTAAATGTTTTGTTCTTAAAACATAACGTATGCCACTCGTTCATATAGACATAGATGTAGATATACATAGACAGACAGATGGACAGATAGATAGGTAGACAGACTAAAACAAAGGCAGGCAGAGAGAGAGAGAGAGAGAGAGAGAGAGAGAGAGAGAGAGAGAGAGAGAGAACAGACATACAAACAACAACAAACATACGTGATTAGATGGACTGACTGACAAACAGAAAAACAGAACACAGATGGAAAGATGATAGACATACAGACGGACAGACATACGTGAGTAGATGGACTGACAGACAAACAGAACGCAGATGGATGGATGACAGACATACAGACGGACAAGCAGAACTGGAGAAAAAACAGAGAGAAAGATGAACAGATCAGTAGACGAATCGAACGGCAGACCACCATTTTTTTATTCTCACATTGCCACACACTTAGGCCTGTGAAAAAAAACAAAACAAAACAAACAAACAAACAAAAAAAAAAAAACAACAGACAACAAACCTTCATTCTCACATTATGGAATCACTTGCATGTCAAAAGGCAGGCCAGAAACATTCATTTCACGGTATGGCAACACCCGCCTGTCAAATGGCAAACCGCAAGCATCATTCATCTCACAGTATGGAACCTCTCACTCGTCAAAAAAGCCAGATCACCAACATACTAGTCTCACAATATGGTATCCCCATTCTCCAGAGTCTCAACAAACTTACATACACTCACACACAAAAGGCATTGATTAAAGATTTACAAATAGTCAGTATACTCAATAAAAACAAAAACAAAAAAATGTGGTGGGAACATAAGTGCTCTGAGAGAGAGAGAGAGAGAGAGAGAGAGAGAGAGAGAGAGAGAGAGAGAGAGAGAAGACTTTGTTCATGAATGCACATCGGCATCAAATGTAAGCAAACGTGCGAGCAATTTTACACACACACACACACACACACACACACACACACACACACACACACACACACACACACACACACACACAACACGCGCGCGCACGCACGCGCGCGCGCGCGCACACACACACACACACACACACACACACACACACACACACACACACACACACACACACACACACACGCCCACACGTGCTTGCGCTCTTGTATGCACGCATTCACTTGTACACGTATTACTTGTGCACAAACTTATGAACAAATAATAGGATGAATCAACGAAAAAAAAAAAACAAACAAACAATAAATGAATAAATAAAACAATGAAATTTTCAGTGGTCCATCAAATTAGGAAACGGTTTATGAGAGAAGACTCTGCTAAGCCACCTCCCTAAAAGATTTTTTTTTCCACAGGGAAAGTTACAGCTACGGACCCTTAACCTTGGAAAAATGAAAATGTAACACATCAATGTAGGTACTATGAGAAAAATTTAACATTCAGTGAATATACAGTGAAAAGAAACCTGTCAATGTATATAACAGAAATATCACAGTAATTTTTCTGCTTTCTGGATCCTGGATCCACAGTTTAATCCAGATCCGTAAAAAGGATCTGCACCACCATTTAATCTCGTCTTTCCACAAAGTTTGGTGACATGAGATCCGAGATGTTTCTTTCTTTTTTTTTTTTTTTTTCTCGTAAATCAAATTTGTAATCATCCTTTTGAACGGATTTTGGATCCGGCCTTTGATCTGGGTCGACATCAAAATGTATTGGGTCTGTCCTTCTGCTATGCTCCGACTATTCAAACAGTTGGATTTTATGGGTTCAGTAGTTTTTTTTTACCAGACCTTGCTGAGAGACGACGAACAAGCAGCCAAAACAACAGCAAGGAAGCCAACAGAAGTGGATAAAAAACATAACCTTAGTGTTTGAGAAAAAAAAAAAAGAAGAAAAAAAAAGCTCTTCAAAACAGGAGCATAATGATGTGAGAGTTTGATGATATCAGCAAAATGACTGAATCCTCCCAACAACGTCAATGGACTGTCAAACTTGCTGGAAGAGTTAGTATGGCCTCTCAATATGCCTGGAATGCTAACAAGATTGTTGACAATCGCTGAAACACACAGAGCACGCGCATCCTTCTCCTTCCTCCCTCCCTCCCTTCCTCCTCCTCCGCTCGTCCGTTCTTCCTCCCACGCTCCCTCCTTCTCTGTTTTTTTCCTCCTTGCCTTTTGGAAAAGCCAAACGTTTCTATTTCTTTGTTGGATTTTTTTTGCTCTCATTCGGGAGATAACATCAAATCGATTGGGAACAGACATTTAGGCAGCCGATGCTGCAGCAGACCTGTCTGTTCGGGGGTCTCTATGTGCCAACATATGTGAATGTGTTAAAATCTCTCTCTCTCTCTCTCTCTCTCTCTCTCTCTCTCTCTCTCTCTCTCTCTCTCTCTCTCTCTCTCTCTCTCTCGGGCGCGCATGCATGTGTATCTACAAAGATTCACACACACACACACACACACACACACACACACACATACACACACACACACACACACGGACGGAGAGAGAGAGAGAGAGAGAGAGAGAGAGAGAGAGAGAGAGAGAGAGAGAGAGAGAGAGAGAGAGAGAGAGAGAGAGAGAGAGAGAGCGAGATCAGCACATCTCTCTGTGACCAGAGATCACCTCTTCCCCCTCCCTCTCCCTCCCGACGTATCTGATGAATCATTTCTTATTCGCTAGACAAGGTATCTATCTATTTGAGTAGCTGTTCATTCTGAATGTTTTGTATGTATAGGGGTTTGTATAAATTTGACATGTTTTGTCAGCCATGAGGCTTTATTCGATTTCTTTTTCTACGTAGGAAAAGAAATCTATGATTTTATCTCAGCTTCTTTCCTTGACCGAATGTAACTTGCCTATAACGCTAAAACAGCAGACCAATAAGGAAATGTCGTTCCTCAGAGCGTGTGATACAAGACTGCATACGATCAAGAAATAACCTGACAGCATGCGTGCATCAAGAACTGGCAGGGTATGTATGGGACGCTGACGGAGACATGAAAAAATCAAGGAGGTTTCGTGTTCACGAACACAGGCTGGTTTGCATGTTGGGTTGACTCACTTCAGTGATAGGATCGACGCTGAACCGAATTAAAAACGAATGACAAGAGGACGTTTTCCATTTAATCATTACTACTTTACTGTTCATTAGAAGAAGACACCCGGATTGATTTCCTTAGAGCAGCCCCATCCCTTTCCCTCTCTCAAAAGGGAGATGTTGTGTAAAGCTAGTTCTGCACTCTCTGCAACCTTTGTCCTTCCCTCGCCAATATCTCCTGATCTGGGAACGGGAATGGTCGCGTGGAGCCCCCGCTTTCTGCTTAGCACGTACGCAGAAAAAGAAAGTGGGGTTTTAGTGACAACTGAAAAGCACTATACTAAGACTGGCCCATATAACATTCTTGCTGCACCTAAATCACTTGCCCTTGATTCTAACTGCTTGTCCCCTGGCATTTTCCCCTGACAAATAACACACGCATGTTTGGGTGAAGGTCATGCATTATTATATCAGCCTCACAATGAAGGCATGTGGGATTCCACAACCCTTTGGGTCCGAAACAAGATAAGAATTTTCAACTCAAATGTGAAGTTTGTTTTATAGCATGGTTCAGAGACTTAGAGGACAACAAAGTCCAGCACTCACAATCTTCAGGTGTTTACTAATAAATGCCGCAAATGCATACTCAAAACCAGATGACAAGAAGTCATTTCCATCTAAAACCCTGTTGGAGAAAACCAAACACAATTCTAGGGACACAGAGATGAAGGAAATGGAAATGGGGCTGGACTGGTCACACACTACCAAAGTCTCCTACCAACCTCACAAGTCAGGCACCCCAATAGCACCTACAGAGGAAAAGGAAGGTGGGACGACTTCGATAGACCTGGTGCCAGATCAAGGCGTGAAGACTGAAGGAATGACGTGGGCCCTGCAGAAGAGGTCAGCCCAGAACAGAGTCCACCTGCAGGAGGGTTACTGCAGCCCATGTTCCCCTAGGGAACTCAAAGGATCAGGTCACAAAGCTGTATGTTCCACGCACTACGTATCATAGATATCGAACCTCAAAGTAGGAAGAAGCCCAAGGATGAGCTTAAAAGCAGGTCTTCAAAGATGAAACTATTTCCACCTTCACACAGCGGATTGAACACAAGCATTGATGTCCTTTATGGAACGTAATTATGTCTCCAGAAATGTAATGCAATTTTGACCAGCTTAAATAACTGGGAAATATGCTAGTGCTGGGGGGGGGGGGGGGGGGGGGGGGGGACAGTTCATGTTTGAGATTTCCTTAGAGAATGATTTCCTGCAGGACAGGAAATGTCGCTGAGGGAACCTGTGCAAGGTAACTGTGCTCAACCCAACGTAGAGCACCAGTGAAGAGCGCCTGGGTGTATACAAATCACACGCTCCTCCATCACCGGACCAGACATCCGGCGACATCACCCTGGACGCATCCTATTCAGTTTTAGTGATCCACACACCTTTCCCCCATTCACTGCAGTCGCTCCTTTAGCAGATACACCACCCGTCATGTGAACTGGAACTGACTGGTAGTGGGCCGTCATCAGGTTTACCGCCGCCGTTCGTGGCAGTAAGATGTCGACGTTCCCTCCTCTTCACACAGCCCCAAGCCATTATTGAAAGGCTGCACCTAATTCAGTTCAACCAGAGAGGCCGCTACGCAGGCTGCGCGAACTGGAAAGGGGGCGACAACTTTGTAGTCTGCCTCTGTCTGGGCTGTTTAAGTCGAAAGACGGGAACGGGCGAGAAACGATGCTCTCCAGCTGCTTCGTTTGCCCTGAATGATTCATCTTGATGTGTGTGGGAAGAGCATAACTTCTTTTCTGTCAGATTTGAGATACAGCAATGAAAAATATTCGGACATTTACCTTTGTGTGCCTGTCTTCTTCTTCAGATTGTTCTGTCTCAGGATCAAGCTGCTTCTGTTCAGAAAGTTTTTTTTCCTACTCTCTCTGCCAGCCTTCATTCACTTCTGTTTGTTTAGATAGTGTTCATCGTCATAGTGCTTCTTGCCCTTTTAAGTGTATGTAAGCAGAATGTTTCTTTGTCTTTGTCTACGTGTCTCCAAAATTAGCTTACTTAGACAGAGTTCTTTGACGTCTTCACTCTGTTCCCTTACATACGTTAACACAGACACGTGCATCGACCGTCATTACACACACACACACACACACACACCACACACACACATTCACACACACACACCACACACACACACATGCACGCACGCACGCACGCGCGCACACACACACACACACACACACACACACACACACACACACACACACACACACACACACACTCATCTCCGGCAACTAATTTGATGAATTGCTGCTCACTGGCTGTGCAAAACACTTATTAAATTACTGGCGCATTCTGGGTATTTTGCGTAAATTGGGTGCATAAGTGCGACTTGTTTAATAAACCCTGAGGTAATTTGATGAGGCATGTATGAATCAGTCGCATCTTTTTTCCCTTTACTGAAAATAGCCTTCCTGTCAGGGCCAAGCAACAGACTAATGGTGTTTCGTTCCACACTGTGTGCAACACAAGTCTGGACCCAATCAAGATACAGTCTGACAGCCTGAATGTATCGAGGACAGGCAGGGAATGGGATGCTGCCGTTTAGAAGCATGGGTCGATTTGAATGTTAAAATGAATCAGCTTCATGGCAGAATCAACGCTAAAATGAAAGAAAACAGATTAAAGGAATGCCTTGATAGTTTTTTTTACCGCCATCATCTCGTTATTTCTTATCTGACTTGTCCAAACAAGAAGACGGCTGAAGTAACTGTTCATCAGAATTTTTTCTAGAGAGCTCAATTCAATCTCTATCCCCATTGTCGAGATGGACATGAGTGTGTAAATTTGATTTTGCACTTCACCATCCTAGTATTTTCTCTGCCAATTCCCCAGGTCTGGGCCTGGGCATCGGAAATTGGTGTGCAAAGCCCTGCTTTCTGCTGAGGGCATGGGCAAAGTGGACAGCGGGGCTGCAGAAACAGTAGCAAAGCACTGCACTAAGACTCTGGTCCATACCCCCCCCCCCCCCCCCCCCCCCCCCCCCCCCGCTCTGCTTACATGTAGCCTGGGTACATTTTTGGAGAAAATTCAAGCGTGACAGCAGCCTGACCACTGAGCTCTCAGCTAACCGGCTGATAGTTACTGACATCGTAATCTAAACGTTAAGCACAAAAGTGATGCTCTTTACAAACATGATTTTCTAGAAATGACGTGTTATCATCATTTTCAGCACAACAAAAGGGAGCAAATTGGTATCAGTGCCATAGGGACTGAAGTTGCTTGAGATTACCCTTAGAAATAACAAACCCAGCTGAAACAAAATGTCTGGCAGAAAAGTTGACAGAAAGAAGCTGGGCATGCCAGCAAAGCTCAACACACACTACAGAGCAGCAGTGACGAACGCTTTGATTCATGCTACACACACACCCTCACATCACCGACCCAGACATCCACAGGAACCAGCTTGGTGGCTTTAAATTGAATCCCAGTGATTTATTTCCGCTAGTTTTCCCTATTCACAACCATCTTTATTTCAGCAGCCACCTCGGTAATGTGGCTGGAAACCCCCTGGTGGCGGGCACTATCTTGTTTACCGCCGCTCGTGGTGGGAAGATGTCGACGCTATCACCACTTCATAGAGCCGCAAGCTGTTATTGAAAAGGGAGCAAGCACCCCTGTTAATTCAGCCAAAAAAAAAAGCCGCTGTGCGAACTGGCTGTGGTGGGAATGGTGCGACAGCTGTGTGGTCGCTTCTTTCTTCTGGCTGTAAAAATCG
>JADBJO010002881.1:62500-77500 GCA_016801955.1 Conus betulinus
ATTCTGAGTAATTCGCATGGATGAGGTTACACAAATTAACAACAAAAAAATTAGTAAACAATAAGCTTTTATCTGCTTTCCTTTTCTATACAAAACAGACATGATTTTCTCTCTGTTTTTTCCTTGACTGAACATACATTACTTATAACGCTTAAACGACAGGCCAGTAGGGACGTTTCGTTCCACACAGTGTGTAGCACAAGACTGGACTCGATCAAGAAATGGTCTGACAGTCTGAATGCATCAAGATCTTGCAGGGAATGGAATACTGACAACAACATAAATAAAGGATGGAGCTTCCTGTTTAGAAAACTCAGGCCGATCTGCACGTTTTGAATCAGTTCAGTGACAGAATCAGCACTGAACAGAACAGAAAACAAGTGAAAAGAACACCTCTGTCATTTCATCGCCACTGCATTATTCTCTGTCTGATGTACCCAAACAGGAAGACACCTGCACCCGGATTGATCTTGTCAGAGCAATCCCGTCCCTTTCCCTCATTCAAAAGGATGATGAGATGAGTGTGTAAAGCTGATTTTGCATTTTGCCACCTTGGCTTCCCCATGTCTCCGGCACGGGAAACGGGTGTGGGGAGCCCAACTTCCTGCTCAGCGCATGCGCGAAAAGGACAGTGGGGCTGCTGTGTCACTTGATAAAACACTATGCTTAAACTGACACTCATAAAATTCCCGCCACAGCTAACATCACCTGGCCCTGACACACATTGTCTGTCCCATGGTATTTTCTTTTTTCCCTTATACATTGCACATGCATGTTTGGTGGAAGTTCATGCATGATGTCAGCCTCGCCACCAAACCATGTGGTTTTCCACAGCCCTTTTGGTCCAGAACAAGATCAGAATTTTCATCTCAAGTGTGAGGTTTGTTCTTTTGTATGGCTCAGAGACTTGGAGAACAAAGTCCAACACTCACACACCTTCAGGTATTTGCCAATGAGCGCTTCAGTGTATCCTCAAAATCAGCCGATCAGAAGTCATTTCCCACAAAACCCGACAGAACTAAACAGCATTCTCTAGACACAAGATAGATAAAGGGAAAGAGGGCTGCCAGATTGGTCACACACTATGGAATCCTCCTAACACCTTCATAAGACAGACACTCGAATGGAACGCAGAAGGGAAAAGGAAGGTGGAATGACCTCAACAGAGACTTCTGAAGTGCAGATAGCCAGCATGGCATGGGCCCAGCTGAAGACGTCAGTCCAGAACAGACTCGGTGCTATTGCATGGATTCTGAAATAAAGATAGCCAACATGGCATGGGGGCTGCTGAAGAGGGTCAGCCACAGCTCCCCAGGGAACTCAAAGGATTTAGTTTAGTCACGAAGCTATATTTGCACCAATGCACTAGATATCATAGATATTGCAGAGAACAAATGTAGCATGAAATTTCAAGGTGACCTTGAAAGCAGGTCTTCAAAGACAAAAACCCTCCCCACGTGCATACAATGGAGTTAATACAACCATTGATGCCCGTTACAGAACACAGTCTTCAAGAAAACTGAATTGGATTTGTCCAGCTCAGTAACAGGTCAAACCATGCAAGCCATGGAGACAGTTCACGCTGGGAGTTTCCGTCAGGAATGATAAATACAGGAACAAAAATGTGGCAGAGGGAATCTGGTCAAGGCAGCTTAGCTCCATCTCCTTCACAGCATCTGTAAAGAGCGCCTCACCGCACGCCACTCACATGCTCCTCCATCACCGGCCCAGACACCCGGCAGCATCAACCTGGGTGCCTTCTGTTCGGTGCCAGGGATTCAGACACCTTTCCCCCCATTCACAGCAATCGCTCCATCAGCAGCCACCATGACCAGAACGTGATCGGGTACTGACTGATGGCGGGCTGTCAGCAGGCTTACCCGGCACTTGTGGCAGTCAGATGCTGACGTTCCCTCCTCTTCACAAAGCCCCCCCCCCCCCCCAGTACCCGATTCAGTTGAAATCAGTACCCGATTCCGTTCAATCAGAGAGGCCGTTACGGTTTGGATGTGCTGGTAAGGAGGAAACAATGTGTGTGTGTGTGTGTGTGTGTGTGTGTGTGTGTGTGTGTGTGTGTGTGTGTGTGTGCCTGCGTGCGCTTCTGTCATTCTGTGTAAGTCAATAGACAAGAACAGGAACCAGCTATTTTATTTGCCCTAAATGATTAATTCTGACGTCATTTGTGGGAAGAGCACAATTCATTTCTATCAAATTGAAGATAAGAAAAATGAAAAAAAAAAATCGACTTTTACCTTTGTGTGCCTGTCTTCTTCAGCTCGTTTTGACTCAGGACATCGTTGCTTCTGTTTAGAGAGTTTCTTTCTCAGCTCTCCCGACCAGCTTTCAGTCACATCTGTTCGTTTAGACAACGTTTCTTGCCTGCCTCCTAGGCCGTTTTCGTTTATAAAAATAAGGGTTTTCATTGTCTCTCTTCCTTTCTTCGCTTATTTTTTTTATGAAGTTTTTGACCCTTTCCCTTATTCTTTATATACGACCCTTTCCGCCATCTTTTCAAAACATCACACACACACACACACACACACACACACACACACACACACACACACACACACACACACGCACACACACACACACACACACACACACACACACACACACACACACACACACACACACACACACACACACATATACGTCTATATATATATATATATATACTATATATATATATATATATCTCTATATCTCACGCAAAAGGAAATGGAGTTTTGAAATAATCGAAAATCAATTTCCACACGTTGGTTTACGTAACATGAACTTGCAACAGCAAACGTAGTTTGTTTTTCACCAGAAAAAAAAGGTGAAAATGCAAAGGAAAAGGAAATAAGGAATTAAAGAGAAAATATTCCTGATAAAGAAAAAAAGACTGATTAGTTCAGAGCGCCTTCTATCATCGGAGAACAAAAATAAAACAGCAATAACAATAACACACACACACACACACACACACACACACACACACACACACACACTAACTAACTAACTAACTAACAAACTAATTCAATGAAATGCTTCTCACTGACTGAGCAAATTACTTACTTAATTTGTGGCTCATCAGGGTATTATTGCATGAATTGGATTGCGTAGGCTCGCGGTCTTTAATAAGAAACCCTGAAGTAATTTGATCGGGGCATCTATGAATAAGTCGCAACTTTTCCACCCGACTGAACATAGCTTGCCTGTCATGCTCTAGCGAGAGACCAATGGTGGAGTTTCACTCCACATCGTGTGCGGCACAAGACTGGAATCAGTTAAGACATAGTTTGACAGACTGGATGCATCAAGTATGGACAGGGAGTGGAAGACTGCGGGATATATGAACAGAAGTAAACTCCTGTTTAGAGACAGAGGTCGATTTGCATGTCATGTTGAAATGAACAAGCTCCATAACAGAACCAACGCTAAACAGATAAGGAAACAGATGAACGGGTGTGTGCATGATTTCATCACGGCTTCGTTATTTCTTATCCCGGGCTTTGCTTGTGCACACAAGATGACAGCTGAAGTCATTGTTCGACAGAACCTTTTTTCGAGAGAGCTCCATCCCATCCCCATCCCCACACTCAAGACGGAGATGAGTGTGTAGATCTAATTCTGCTCTTCAACATCATGGTTTTTCCTCTACCAGTTCTCCAGATCTGGGCACCGAGCATTTAAGTGCAAACCCTGCCTTCTGCTTTGGGAATGGACATTTTGGAAGAGCGGGGGCTGCAGAAAACAGCAGCAACGACTGCACTAAGAGTCTGGCCCGGAACGTCCCCGCCTCACATGTAACGCTGTCCACGGCATCTTCTTGACTTTCTCTGACAAGATGCATGCGCGTATTTTTGGTGAAAATTCAAGCATGATAGCAGCCCGACTACAAAACTGTCCGCCAACAGGCTGATTCCCTCTGAATCATACTCAAATCATTAAGTGAAACAAAAATGATGATCCCTACAAAACGTGATCTTTAAGGAATGATGTGTTATCATACTTTTCACACAACATGGTGGGCAGTGTATCGGTGCCATGGGGACAGGAGCTGCATGATATACCCTCTGAATAATTACCCCAGGCTGAACAACAACAAAAAAAAAACACACAGAATGACTGGCAGAAAATTCAGCAGAGAGAACTTGGATAAGCCAACGAAGCTCAGTTCAATGCTTCACTAAACAGCAGCAGTGAAGAATGTCTTGTTTCATGCTACACACACTCCCACATCACCGACCCAGAGATCCAGGGGAAGCAACTTGGTGGCTTTAAAATCAACTCCAGTGAATTAGACCACTGCTGCTTTTTTTCCCCCCGTTCACAGCAATCACCCCTTCAGCAGCCATCTGCTAACGTCACTGGGAACTCCCTGCTGACAGGCACCATCCTGTCTCCCACAGCTGATGTTAGGAACATGTCAACGCTATCTTCTTTTCAAAGAGTTCTCGGTTATTACTAAAAGCGAGTTAGCACCTCCGTCAATTCAGCCCCCAAAAAGCAGCAATTCAAGTTGGATGTGGTGGGAATGGTGCAACAGCTTTGTGGCTTGATTCTTCATGGCTGTAAAATCAATAGAGAAGAAATTGCGGAAATGGTTTTTTCCGCCTGCTTTGTTTGCCCTAACAGATTCGTTTGGACGTGATTGGAGAAAGGGAATAACTTCCTGTTCGTCAGATTTGAACTTAAGAACGAGGCAAGATGTTCCTCTTATTTTGTTTCTTTGTGTATCAGTCTCCTCAGCCCCTTCTGTCTAAAGCGGCTGACACACGAGCCTCCCCGCCCGTACGCTTCGGAAGTACCGGTCGAACCCGATCTCAAACGTAGCGTCTGTCATAGTAAACGTACATCTCAAACGGACTTCGGCATCCAGTTAAACCCAATCGTTCGAGATAGACCGTGATCTATTCGAAAGGACAGGTAGTATTCTCCAACCAATCAACGCTCAGCATTGAGCCAACACCCATGGCACAAGGAAAAATGGCGTCGTCCAGCAAGGCGGTCAGACTGTCCGATTCGGAGACCAAACATTTGATTGAGTTGTAACAAGGCCATGATGTGTGCTTTGGAATGTCAACTCAAAAAATTATAAGAATCTAAATATTCGAGAAAAATCTTCGTATTCAATTGTACAGTCCTTTGAGGCGGCATGTGGGATCAAACTCGAAGGTTTTAAAACTATCGTGAAGCACTCCGTTCGTTCGACACTGACTGGTCGGACCGCACAGGTTCAAACGTTTCGTCTCAACTGTACGGACGAAAAGGCTCGTGTGTCAGCAGCTTAAGAATGATGTTGCTTGAAGCTTTATTTCCTACCCACTTTGCCAGTTTCTATTAGGTAGGGTATTGTATCTTCCTCCTTCCCACTTTTGAGTCTGTTTGAACAATCAAGTTAACTAAAAGTCACACACACACACACACACACACACACACACACACACACACTCATGTGCACCTGCTCATTTCGCGCTTATATACCTACATGGAACATCAACAACAGAGAGAGCTTTAACACTTACACACATACAGGGAGTATGCTATAGCAAACGTACAGTGTTGCAGAACTTGGATGTCATTTGAAACGTGTTCATTTGCATGGACGAAAAACTTTCAATAGAAAACGATCTTTGTTTCAACAAATACTACTCACAGAGAAACAAAAGGTAAGAAATCAAATGCAGGAGTATTAATCAAGATGCAAGTCTTATTTCTTTGGTGTGTTTTTCTATAATCAAACACAAAACCAAAAAAAACAAACAAAAAAAAAACCAAACACAACAAAAACACAAAAAAAAAAAAAAAAACAAAAGACCCAGCCGTCCCTCTCCCAAACTATTTCGATGACTCATTCTTATTGGATGGAGACAGTAATCATTTAATTAGTTGTCCATTCGAAACACTTTGCCACTTTGCATGAAAAGAATAGCCAAAGTTTGACTTGCGTAATAAAAGTGAGAGTTGATTTTATTGGACATGTATAATTTTAGCGCACCTATTCCCCTTGACTGAAGGTTGTTTGCCCAGCAAGCAACCAACTGTGGAGTTTTCTTTTCCACACTGTATAACACAACATTGGACTCGATCAAGAAATAATCTGACTGTCTGAATGCATCAACTAATGGTACGGAGTGGGATGCTTCTGGTTAGATGAAGGGAGTTGAGGAGGTTTCTATTTACGAGAAGGGGGCCAGTGTACACGTTACATGGACTTAGATCAATGACAGACTCAACGCTGAACAGAGCAGACAACAGGTGACGACGACACCTTCGTCAGTTCATCCCCACTTCATTATTTCCCAGCTGTCGTTCCTACACAAGAAGGCACCCGGATTACCATTTTCAATGGACTCTTCCCTAAATATCTCCCCTCTCTTCCCCCTCCCCCATCCCCTCCAATCGCCCCTCTCTGAAAAGGGAGACGAGTATGTGAAGTTAAATTTGCACTTTGTCACCTTCGTTTTTTTTTTTTGCCAGTCCCCTGAACCCTACGTCGGAATTGAATGAATGGAGTCCTGATTTCTTCTTAGCGCATGCTCAGAGTGGACAGCAGGGATGCACTGAAAGTTGTACAGTACTGCACAGTGACTCTGACTCTGATCCATAACCCCAGCCGACCCCCCTGCCTGATTATTGACCCTGGTATTTTCTTTTTCTGTTTTCCCCTCTGATATGTATTATGTTTGTATGTTTGCTGAAATTTCGAGTGTGATAGCTGCCTCACCACAAAGCTATTTACCATCGCGTTGACTTTCATGGACGTCATAATCTAAAGATTGAAATACCAGCAATGATGCCCCCAACAAAAACTTCATCTTCAAGAAATGGTTTTAGTTCGTTTCCCACCGCAACAACCAGGGCCAATGAATTCATATCATGAGGACAGGTGTTGTTTGAGTTTTTCATCTGTTACAAATTTAAGCCAAGGCCCCGAAATACGCAATGTTTAGCGGAAAATTTGTCAAAGGGTACCTGAGCGGAAAATTTGTCAAAGGGTACCTGAGAGGAAAATTTGTCAAAGGGTACCTGAGCGGAAAAATTGTCAAATGGTATCTGAGCGGAAAATTTGTCACAGGTTACCTGAGCGGAAAATTTGTCAAAGGGTATCTGAGCGGAAAATTTGTCACAGGGTATCTGAGCGGAAAATTTGTCAAAGGGTACCTGAGTGGAAAATTTGTCAAAGGGTATCTGAGCGGAAAATTTGTCACAGGGTATCTGAGCGGAAAATTTGTCAAAAGGGTACCTGAGCGGAAAATTTTTGTCAAAGGGCACCTGAGCGGAAAATTTGTCAAAGGGTACCTGAGCGGAAAATTTGCCAAAGGGTACCTGGGCAAGGCAACCAACCTCAGTTCACTGCAGAAAACTGTAAAGAATGCCTCGTTTCATTCCACACACACACACACACACACAGCGCGTGCGCGCGTGCACATCCTTCACCAGGCCAAAACACCCTGCACAACTGACTTACAGATTTCCAATTCAATTTCATAGATTTACACTGCTTTTCCCCCCAATTTACAGCAACTGGTTCTCTAACAGCACCACTATAATATAACAGGGAACTCTCTAACGGTGGGTCTTTATCAGATTTATTGCTGCTCGTGGTTGGGTGATGTCGAAGTTACTTCTTCTGCACACAGCCTCCAGCCGAAATGAAAGGCAGCACCTAATTCAATCTAGCCAGAAAGACGGCTACGCAGGTTGGTTGTAGTGGATATGATGGGGCAAGTTCGTAGCTGCTTCTTTCTGCCTGTTTATACCAACAGAAACGAACTGGGAGGTATATGACGCTTTCTGCCGTTTCGTCTGCACGAAATGGTTTATGGTGACGTCTTATAAGGATGGGGATAATGTTGTTTTGTCAGATTTGAGAATCAGGGGATGCTCAATGTTAGTCTCTTTTTTTTTTCTTTGTGTTTCCAACTCTTCTTGGTCTTTCTGTTTGAGGATGAGCTGCTTCTATTTCTCGTGACTTATTTTTCTTCTCCCTCTGCCAGTCTTCATTTATCCCGCTTCGTTTGGACAGGGTCCTGTGTCTCCTTTGTCCTTTCCCCTGTTTGCTTTCCTCACATACAGTTTATCCGCCCCTTCCACAATTTAGGTCAGTTACATTCACAGACACAGACACATACTCCACACTCGGGTGAGCATGCGGTCCCACATATGCACCTAAAACACACCAAGGCCCGCCCCCCCCCTCCCCCCTCACACACACACACACACACACGCGCACACACACACACACACACACACACACACACACACACACACACACACACACACACACACACACACACACACACGTTCATGCACATCTACCCTCCTCGCACAGACATATACACTGAAAACATGGAATGTGTTGCAAGGCTTGGAGGGCGTTTGTGGCATACATAATAAGCAACAGAAAACAAAATGTTTCATGTGAAATTGTAGATGGCATGCAAACAACGACGATGGATTAAACGGGAGAATGTTTATCAATGAGAAAGACTAATTCATCCAGCCTTCCTTTCTATAATCAGAGAATGAATCAAGAAGAAAGAAAGAAAGAATGACAGAATCAAACCAAACAACAGTGTCCTTCCTTCCCTCGATTATTTGATCGATTATTTTCTAGTTAGACGAACAAAGTTTAAAGTTGCAATTAGTGTTTCATTCTGAAAAAAAAAGCCTTTGCATTGATGGAGTTGCATAAACAGGTCTCCATTCACAGACTACTGACGACCTGAGTGAATCATGTACTGGCACGGAATGAAATGCTGTGGGTAAAGCGACAACTTTGCTTCTTTCCAGCTGTTGAAGTCGACTGAAGAGAACAGGCGGAATGACCCTTTCTATCTCTTTTGTCTGCAAACGAATGTTTCTTTTGACGTCGTTTGAGGGAAGGGGTACCTTCATTATGTCAGATTCGAAGACCAGAAGAATTAAAGATTTTCGTCTGCTTTTTTCTCTTGGATGGCTATCTTCTCTAGCTCTTTCAGTCTCAAGATGTTGCTGATTGTATTTAGATAGGACGTTTTCTGCCCGGTCTGCCAGCCTTCGTCCACCCTAGTTCTTTTAGATATGGTTCGTTGTGTTTTCTTTCCTCTCCTGTCTATAGATTATTTACACAGGATATTTTGAGCCCTTGCCATAGCCTCCACAATTCACTTAGTTTTACTACTCTTTCCGTCTCGTTCTCTGTCTCTCTCCGTCATTCTCTGTCTCTCTCTCTCTGTCTCTGTCTCTCTCTGTCTCAAGCACACACACACACACACACACACACACACACACACACACACACACACACACACACACACACACACATATACGCGCGCGCGCGCGCGCTCCTGTGTTCCTTTTCATGATTAGAGAATAAATCGAAGAAAGAAAGAAAGAAAGAAAGAAAGAAAGAAAAAAAGAAAAAGAAAAAAAGAAAAATAACCAAACGATAGCGTCTTTTTCTTCTTTCAATTATTTGATGGATCATTGCTAGTAAGGTAAGATTGTCAAAGTTTTCTAGCAAAAAGTGTGTTTCATTCTGAAAAAAAGGTCTTCGCTTTGATGGACTTGCATAAACAGGTCTCCATTCAGAAACCGTCTGAAGGCCTGAATGAATCCAGCACTGGCACAGAGCGAAATGCAGGAGATGAGGTGACAACTTAAAGTCGACTGAAGAGAATAGGGGGAATGACTCTTTCCATCTCTTTTGTTTGCCCAAGAATATTTCTTTTGACGTTGTTTGAGGAAAGGGGTAACTTCATTTATGTCACATTGAAGACCAGACGGATTCTAGATTTTCCTCCCCTTCTTTCTTTGTCTGGCCACCTCCTCTGACTCTTTCAGTCTCAAGATGTTGCTGATTGCATTAGCTTCGTTTTCTACCCAGCCTGCCAGCCTGCGTCCACCCCAGTTCCTTTAGATGTGGTTCCTCGTGGTTTCCGTCCTCTCCTGTCTTTAGCTTATTTAGACAGGATATTTTGAACCCTTGCCATAACCTTCATATTTTAATTAGTTTAGGCATTCGCTCTCTCTATGTCTCTGTCTCTGTCTGTCTGTCTGTCTAGCTGTCTCTCTCTCTCTCTCTCTCTCTCTCTCTCTCTCTCTCTCTCTCTCTCTCATACACACACACACACACACACACACACACACACACACACACACACACACACCGAATAAATGTTAGGCGACGCACGGTTAAGGTTAAATAGGGTCAGGAGTTTGTATGCCATCAAAGTTGTAATCATATTGCCGAACAGATTCTGGACCTTCCGTTCGATATGGATCCGTAGCCACCAATCCACATCCGTACCACCGATCCTCGCCAACAGATCATGGGATTGTCCCTTTGGGCCACAACACCAACTTTCACAAAGTTTGGTTGAGTGGGTTAAGCAGTCTTAGCGTCATTTTGCTGACACAGAATCAAGAAAACAAAAAAAACCAACCTAAAGACACAGATGACAACATCATTTCCTTTCGGAAAATTGCATGAAAAAAAGCAGATCTAAACTAAAGCATGATGACAAGAGAATCGGATGACATCATCAAAACAATAAAATCCCCCCCCCCCCCCCCCCCCCCCCCCATGGTCGTCAATGGACTGTCAGGCTTGCTGGCAGATATATTGTGGTCTCCCTAGTGTGTCCGGAATGTTAGAAAGATTGTTGACAATGGCAGAAACACACAAAGCACGCACGCCCCTCTCACTGTGTCTCCCTTCTTCCTCCGATCACCCTTTCTTATTTTTCTACACCCTCTTACTCTTTCGGTCCTCTTGTCTTTTGGACGAGACGAATGTTTGTGTTTCTTGGTTTGAATTTTTTACTTGTTGTCATGCGGCCTGAAGAGCAGCAGTGGCTCGTAAGCTCGCGCTAAAAAAAAAAAGACGGTGCTTTGTGTTTTTATTGAATTTAATTTGATTTTTTTCTGTCTCATTTATGAGATGACATATATCGATTAGGAACAGGCAGTTAGGCTGCTGATGCTGCAGCATACCTGTCTGTTCGTGCGTCTTTACATGCCAATACATGTGAATGTGTTAGAATCCCCTCCGTCCACCCCCCCCCCCCCCCCCTTCACGTCACTCTTTCCCTCTCTCAGTGAGTGCGTGCATATCATCAGCTAAAACATTTCGCGTATGGCCATGTGAGAAAATGCATGCAATCGTCATTAACTTTCTTTCTGCCTTTGCATGTGGAAACATATCTATGTATGTGCATTGACACAGGTTCATACACCTTCATGAACACGGAGAGAGAGATAGAGAGAGAGAGAGAGAGAGAGAGAGAGAGAGAGAGAGAGAGAGAGAGAGAGAGAGAGAGAGAGAAACACACACAGACCTACACCGCACAGCGGGGAGAGTGAGTGAGTGAGAAGGAGAGAGAGAGAGAGAGAGAGAGAGAGAGAGAGAGAGAGAGAGAGAGAGAGAGAGAGAGAGAGAGAGAGAGAGAGAGAAACACACAGACCTACACCGCACAGCGGGGAGAGAGAGAGAGAAAGAGAGAGAGAGAGAGAGAGACAGACAGACAGACAGACAGACAGACAGACAGACAGACAGACAAACAGACAGAGATCAGAGCGCCTCTCTCTGATCAGAGAACATCCCCTCCATTGCCCCTGTTGACTTGCATGATGAACTTTTTCTTATTAGCTGGGCAAAACAATACATTCAATTAGCTGTTCAGCCTGAATGTTTTGTATGGAGGCGTTGCACAAATTCGATATCGTTAGTAAACCATGACTTTGCTTAGTTTACATTCCTTTTCTACACAAGCTTTTTTTCCTTGACTAAACGCGCCTTGCATATAAAGCTCAAAGAAGACCAATGGTGAAGTTTAGTTCCACAGAGCGTGTTAAACAAGACAGTACTCGATCAAACGATAGTCTGACAGTCTGAATGCATCAAGAACTTGCAGGCAAGGGTTTGCTGATGGATACATGAAGAAAAGGAAGGACTTGTTCCTGTTTCTGAACACAGGCCGATTTGCATGTTAAGGTAAATCAATTCGGTGAGATAATCAATGCTGAACTGAGTAGAAAACAGTTGAAAAGAAAACCTGTTTCATTTCATCATCACTACGTTATGCTTCATCCGATGTGCCCTCGGAAGAAGACACCCGGATCCTTGTTATAGAGCGACCCCATCCCTTTCCCTCTCTCTCAGGAGAGAGAGAGAGATGAGTGTGTAAAGCTTATTTTGCCCTTTGCCACTTTATTTTTCTCCTGTAATCATTCCCCTTGTCTAGGCACAGGAGACATGTTCACGCAGCCCCATATCCTGTTTAGCACATGCACAACAAGGACAGTGGGGCTCCAGTGATAGTTGGAAACCACCGACACTAAAATTCCTACTACAACTAACATCACCTGCCCCTAATATACATCACCTCTCCCCTGGCATTTTCTCCCCCCCCCCCCCCCCCCCCCCCCCCCCCCCGACAAATAGTATATGCATGTTTTGTGGAAGTTGATGCATAATATCCACCCTTACCATATGTGGGCTTCTGCAGCCCTCTGGGACTTGACCAAGATCAGAATTTTCAACTCAAATGTGAAAGTTGTTCTGTTATGTCGTTCTGAGACTTGGAGAACAACAGAGTTCAACAGTTCCGGTGAACCAAACACGTTTACCCTTTCACAGCTCTTGCCCTCTTAGCAGCCATCACTGTAATGTGATCTGGAACTGACCGGTGTCAGGTCGTCATCAGGTTTACCGCCGATCGTGGCAGTAAGATGTTGACGCTCCTTCCTCTTCGCGCAGCCCCAAGCCTTCGTTGGAAGACAGCGCCTGATTCAGTTCAGCCAGGAAGACCGCTGCATAGTGTGGGTATGGTGTTAAGGAGGCGACAGCTTTGTAGTCTTCTTCTTGTCTGGCTGTTAAAGTCGACAGACGGGACCAGGGAAGATACGAGGCTTCCAGCTATTCCTGTTTGCCCTGAATGGATCACTGTGATGTCGTTGGTGGGAAGGTGCATCACTTCTTTTCTGTGAGAGGAAATTAAAAGAAAATTCTAATTTTTTTTTTGCTTTGTGCGCCTGTTTTCTCAAACTTGATCAGTATCAGCGTGTAGCTGGCTCTACTTAGAAAGTTTCCTTTTCTCCCCCCTCTGTCAGACTTCATTCACTTGTGTTTGTATAGACATGGTTCGTCGTCCGCCTCTTTAGCTTTCCCCGTTTTAATTTATTTAAACAGTGTTTTCCTATGTCTCTGTCTCCCTTTTACCACTTTTTACATAAAGTTCTTTGACCCCTTCACTCTGTTTACTCACACACGCTCACACTCACACACACACACACACACACACACACACACACACACACACACACACACACACACACACACACACACACACACACACACACACACACACACACACACACACACACACACACCTCCCACAACACAAATTCAATGAATCACTTCTCTTTGGCTGAGCAAATTACTTATTTAATCAGTGGCTCATTCTGGGCATTTTGCATGAATTGAATCGCATACATTCGACTTCTTTGATAAATCCTCGAGTGATTACATCTGGTGTTTATGAATTAGTCACAGCGGTTTCCCCTGACTGAAGATAGCTTTTCTTTCATGCTCAAATGACAGCCTAGTTATGGAGTTTCGTTCGTTCTTTACTGTATGCAACACAAAGCTGGATGCAATCAAGAAATAGTCTGACAGACTGAAAGCAGCAAGGAGAGGCAGTGAATGGGATGCTGCTGGAGACACGAACGAAAGGAAGTTCCTGTTTGGAAACAAAGGTCGATTTGAATGTTAAAATGAACCAGCTCAATGACAGAATCATTGCTGAACAGAAACGAAAACAGACGAATGGAATACATTGATCATTTCATCACCCGCTTCATTATTCTTATCTGACTTGTCCACACAAGAAGACAGCTGAAGTTACTCTTTAACAGACTCCACGTAATTCAAATCCCTACTCTCAAAATGGGCATGCGTGTGTGAATTCAATTTAGCACTTTTAGCACTTCACCAACCTCGTTTTTCCTCCGCCAATCCCTCCGATCAGGGCACCGGAAAATGATGTGTAAAGCCCTGCATTCTGCTTAGGGCATGGCAACTAAGGCTGCAGAGACAGTAGCAAAGCACTGTACTAAGACTGTGGCCCATACTGTTTCCCACCCCCTCCCCAAATGTAACAGCGCCCCCCTGGACATTTTTTTGTCTTTCTCTGACGTGTAGCATGTGTACATTTTTCAGTGACAATTTTAAACATGATCGCAGCTTGACCACAAAGCTTGCCAGCAGGCTGATTATCATTGACATCATGATCAAAACATTAAGGACAAATGTGATGCTCCTTACAAAATAATCTGCAAGATATAATGAGTTAACATGTTCAGCAAAAAAAAAAAAAAAATGGTTATGTATCTCTACCATGGGGACAGGAGGCGCTTGAGATTACCCTCAAGAATAATTAAACTGGGCTGAAAAAGAATGGTTGGCAAAAAATTCAGAAGAAGAGGAAACCTTGGCAAGGCAACGAAGCTCAATCTGCAGCAGAGCAGCAGTGAAGAATGCCTTGTTCCATGCTGCATACACTCCATCGTTGCAGACCCAGACATCCAGGGGAACCATCTTGGTGGCTTTGAATTCAATTCCAGCGAATCAGGCCCGCTATTTCCTCCCATTCACAGTGATCGATCCTTCAGCTGCCGTCTTGCCAGTGTGGATGGGAATTTCCTTGTAACGGGTACCATCATGTTTATCACTGCTCAAGGTAGGAAGATGTCGACGCTATCTCTTCCGCACAGGGCTCCCAGCTGTTCATAAAAGTGAGCAAAGCACCTCAGTTAGTTCAGCCAAAAAAGTCGCAGCGGAAAATCGATGTGATGGAAAAGGTGCAACACAGCTTTGTGGTTTCTGGTTGCAAAAATCGACAGAGATGAAAATGAAACTGATTCTTCCGCCTGTTTTGTCTCCCTTCCAGGTTCGTTCTGACGTAATTTGTGGATGGGGGTCACTTCCTTTTCTTCCGATTTGAAGTTAAGAAGGAGGCAATGTGT
>JADBJO010002881.1:82500-85000 GCA_016801955.1 Conus betulinus
GGTTCGGCAGTTTTTATGTCATCAAATATGTGACCATCCCTTCTGAACGTTTTCTGGATCTGCCGTTTGATCCTGATCCGTACCACCAGTCCGGGTCCGTACCACCGATCCTCACCAACAGACAATGGGTTTGTCCCTTTAGGTTACATTCCGATTTTTCAACTGAGTTTGGTTCAGTGCGTTTAGTAGTTCGAACGTCATTTTGCTGACAGATAAAGAGGTAAACAAACAGACGAACCAAAAGACACACACTTGACAACATAATTTCCTTTCGGAAGCTGCATACAAAAAGATGCTCGAAGCTGAAACAAGATGACAAGAGAGGTTGATGACATCAGCGAAATGGCAGAATTCCTCCAAGAATGTTACCGGACTGTCAATCTTGCCCGTAGGGACATAATGGCTTCCCTAATGTGCCCCGGAGTGCTAAAAAGATCGTTGTTGACAATCTCAGAAACACACAAAGCACATCACATCCGTCTCCCTCTAGCTCCTTCTCTTTTTCTGATTGTCCATCCTTAATCTCTCTCTCTCTCTCTCTCTCTCTCTCTCTCTCTCTCTCTCTCTCTCTCTCTCTCTCTCTCTCTCTCTGGCCTTTTTGGAGAGGATAAACGTGGCCATTTCCCCGTTTGATACCATTTATTCTCCCACTCTTTGAGAAAAGTTTGACAGGAATCGATTGAGAAGAGGTATTTGGCATGCTGATGATGTGACAAGCACCGTAGGAGTTTCTGTCTCTGTCTCCGTCGCTCTGTCTGTCTGTCTGTCTGTCTGTCTGTCCGTCCGTCCGTCCGTCCGTCTGTCTGTCTGTCTGTCTGTCTGTCTGTCTGTCTCTTTCATACGTGTGTATTTGTGAAGATAACGATGAGCCTTATCATGCAGATGATACCATGCTAAATATGCTTGTCATCGTCACGTAACCTGCGCTCATACAAGGACACAAATATACGAGTATCCACACTGATGTACATGCCTTTACACACCCACACACGCGCACGCGCGCGCGAGCACACACACTCACACACACGTGCGCACATACATAAATAACACAGACACACACGGACACACACACACACACACACACACACACACACACACACACACACACACACACACACACACACACACACAGAGTAAGCAACTGGAAACAAAGTGTGTAACAGATTCAACGGCGTATGGAACACGGGCATTTAAATGCAGACAGAACTTAAAAAAAACACAATTTGTGCCTGAAAAAGGAGATACCAACAAATTCAAACGAGCTAATGTTCCTCGACGAAAAAAAACTGATTTAATGAGCGAGCCCTTCAAAGATCAGTGAACACAGTCTACTTCATTAAAAATTCGATGATGATTATTTGTCATTGTCTTGGCAAAGTATCCATGCAATTAGTTTTTCATTCTGAATATTCTGCATGAATGGAACTGCGTAAGTCCGGCTCGTTAAAGGAATCCTAAGCTGTATCAGCACGCATGGCTTTATTGTATTATTTCCCTGATTGAAAGAAGCTTGTCAATGATGTCCAGCGACAGATCAACGGTCAAATGTCATTCCACACTGTGTGCAGCACGAGACCGGACTTGATCCAGAAATAGTCCGACAGTCTGATTGCATCAGGGATTGGCACCAGGACGGGATGCTGATGAACACACGAACTGTTGGAAGAAGGATTGAGCGCAGGCCAATTTGCACACAGAGATGAATCAACTCCGTGATACAATCAACGACTCAATAAACACTAAGAGAGCAGACAACAGGCAAAGAGAACGGTATGATCATTATTTCTCTCATCTGATGTGCCCAGAGAGAAGGAATCTGGATTAAATGGCATCATGAAATCTTTCCATCGAGTTTCACACCCAGCCCCACTCTGAAAAGAAAGATGAGCGCGTAAACTTAATTTTGTAGTTCGCCACCTCCCAATTTCCTCTCCCAGTCCCCCCAGATCTATGCACCAGAATTGTGCGTATGAAACCCTGGTTTCTGCTTTGCACATGTGTGAAGAGCACAGAGAGTTAAAAGTACTGGTCTCTTTAAGTCCAGCAGGCAACATTTGTCCCTGGCGTTTTCTTGGGTTTTTTTTTTTCCTCTGAGGCATTGCACAGAAACGGGGGCAGAAAACAGGAAAAGAACGTCTTCACCGTTTTGTCATCATTTCATAATTTCTCATTGGACATGCCCACAAAAGAAGACGCAAATGACATTGTTCAATAGAAGATTCCTGGACAGCCTCACCTAATGATTTATCGTTACTCTCAAAAGGGAGACGAGTGCGTAGTATTAATTTCACACTTCCCTTCATCTGCGTTTTTCTCTACCAGTCGTCCAGATTCAGGCCTCATGAATGGAAGCGCGGAGCCCTGACCTCTGCTTAGCGCATGTCCAAAAAGGACAGCAGGACTGAGTGACGGTATCCAAAGAACTACACTAACGTTCTGGCCCATACCATGTTAAATCCGCGGAAATTTTCCCTTTCATTTACTTGCTTTTCCCTGACAA
>JADBJO010002881.1:90000-107500 GCA_016801955.1 Conus betulinus
AACTGCTAAATTCAGTTCACATTTGCTCTTTGCAAAGCACAGCTCAAGCACTGTTGATCTGCTTGCGACTGATCGATCTTTAGTTCTAGGCAAAGAAGCAGGAATTTCAGCCAAGCATCTGCACTGCCCTCTGCAACCTGCTGAATAATCAGTCCATGAGCAGTGTGTGTTGTGCCTGCGCCAGATGGGGGTCTCTTCATTCAAATCAAAATTGTCCCAACACAGATGTGTGACCACATTCCTGTCTGGTCTGATTGATGGGGGAAGAACTGTCACTCTGTCATCAATGTCCTTGCAGATTGCTGTTTCCCAGCTCTAAGATGCACGAGTAGGAAGCACAGTTTCCGAAGCGATGGATCAGAGTGATCACTTCAGCACTCCCTGTGAGGTGCCGAAGTGTCATGCCAAAGAAGATGATGCTTTGGCATCAGCCACTGACCTCTTGATGCAGCCTGACAAAGGTCTTGGGAAAAGGACTTGGCCGATCTTTGATTTCTTTCTGATGACTCCTGCCCTTTCTTCCTGTAATGAGTACTGAAATAAACTCTTGGAGGTAAGGTGGTGGACTGATAGCATCACTCAGCAGAAAACTGGCTGAGGGGGGCCAGGCATTGGCCGGGCTTCTCGCTGAGCACAGTGAATGATCCTGCGGAGAACTAGAGCTGCTTCCTCCAGCCTCTTGGAATCAGAGGCAGCAGTCTCAAACGCTGTCTCAACTACTTGACCTTTGGGAACAACTGACTGACGAACTGACGAATAGACGAGTTTACTACTGTAATTAGGTTGCCAGAACTGTATTTGGTTGCCAAATTCTTTTTCCAGCTTGGACTTTAGCTGCCTGTTCTGTAATTTTCATTGTAATGCTGGGGTGTATTTTCAAGCATGTATTGCTGATATTTTTCTCTTAACATGGTCACCCGTTCTACATTGCTTCCTTCAATAATGCTGTCCTTCACATATTGAACAATATGGTAGAAATGCAGCTTTGTGTGCAGCTTGCTGTTCAACGGTTTGGGGGCATCTTTGATGGTTCTCTGGTTCCTATCATCCTCTCTAGTGTAATCTTTACGACATGAGCTGTGATAATGTGCTTCTCGAGCAACCAAGTCAATGTCTTGCACCTTCAAAAGAATGTTTTGGTCTTGTTTTCTCTGGGCTGCTTCTTTAATAGAGTCCTCAGCTGTTTTTGTGACACATTTGACCAACCTTTCAACATGTCTTTTCTTTGCAATACGATTCTTATCACAAAAAAAAAGGCATTTGTCAGCAGGCAACAACACTCTGGTCGCGATTGGGTTTGTTGCTCTTGGTTTCTTTGAGGAACTTGGTTCTCCCTCCTCGGGTGGATGCTTTCGTTTCAAAAGTCTGGAGATATTTGTAAAATTAGTGTAACACCACCTGTGATAACCCTGTTGATGCGGAATTTATTCATCTGGTATCTGGGAACAAATGCCAGTCAACCGTTCACTTTCACTGCCATGTTTTTTTCTGACCTCAGCTGCCTCTTTGATTTTCCTGAAGTCACACTCAGAAAGCTGTCTTACTTTGCAGTCTCTTTTATTCTGCTGAAAGTGAATGATGCAGACTGCACCCACAGTCTTCGTTTTCTTTCCGGAAGCCTTGGTGGATTTCAGTGTCAGAGGTTTCTCATCTGCCATAACTGGATGCAGGTGAGATCACTGCAACACACTACAGAAACCCGAATTAGAATGCTATCAAACTGATAAAAAGGTTGAATTTGTAGAAATTGTCCCTTTTCTTATTAAAACAGCCAATTATAAAGAGACAATGTCGGTACGATGTAAACCGTGGACAGTGCGATGAGGTTCGGAGGGTGCACGTACTAGAACTGGTCCTACAGACACAAACAGCAGCTGCTGACTTGCAGACAACCTGATTCGTGTAGTAAAATGGTCAAGCTATTGAGCCATTATCATGTACAAAAATCCCTAGGGGGGGGAGGGGGGGGGGGGGGTATAGGCCAGCTCATGGCCTAGCTGGTTCATTTCTGTGCGCTACACACATAGCGGACAAAATGCTGGTCAAGAATGAAAGAGTGCTCGATTGACAGAGCGCCCATCTTGCCTTGGCAACCCGATTTGGCGCAGTCCATGAGAGTCGGTTTTACGCCTGTAACGATGTCCATGTGATATAAATGCCAGCTGTTCGAACGGTGGAATGTAGTTCTCTTCACTCGAGGTTTTTTTGTTTGTTTGTCGTTTTTATTTTATTTTTTTTTTTTGGTTCGATTTTTGGTCTAGACAACAGGTGAGAGGATTCAGGCCGCGCCCGGCTGTATTTGGCTGAAACATTAAATCGAGATCCTGTACTTGAAGGAATATGCGTTTGGAAAAAAAAAAAAAAAAAGATTACGCACACGCAAAAATCCACTCTTCTGCTCTCTAGAACAGTAAAAAAGATGTACAGGTGGGATGGTAACTCCGCACTTACACTACCTTCTCCCACGTAGACGGACAGACAAGAAGACGCACGCGCGTGCATGCACACACATGCATTTAAGCACAAGTGAAAATAACACAAACACCCATGGACGAACACGCGCGTTCGAACACACGCACACGCACACGCACACTCATATTCGCCTACATACACACACACACACAGACATGCACGCACGCACGCACACACACACACACACACACACACACACTCTCTCTCTCTCTCTCTCTCTCTCTCTCTCTCCCCCCTAGCACACACCCAAACATGCGCGCGCGCAACACACACACACACACACACACACACACACACACACACACACACACACACCATGGATATTTTATTCATTACTGAAGGCTAATTAAAAAAAAAATGCATGTATCCGGACATCATTCCTAAAGAGTCGGAAGACGGATTGTAGCCACGGAAAGTAGAGGGTAAAGTTTTCCTCCTGTACCTCTCTCCCGCCTGAACACTTCTCTCCGTCGAAGATTAACACTTAGCGGGCAGAAACTATTAACAACGCTTTGACGTGCCAAAGAGCATACCGTGACGTCAGATTTTGGTCAACCAGCTGCGATATTTTGACAGAGTGCCCCTCTTCTACAGGGGGGAGGGGGGTTTAAAAAATCCTAAAGGGTTGCTGTAGTGTCAGGTAAGTAATTCAAAAGCTGTGGAGAACCGCACGCACAATGGTTTGTGCTATACTACTTCTCTTCCGCACCCCCCACCCTCCCCACCATCATCACTACCTATTCCCACCCTGCTTCCCTCTGCCTCCCCCAGCCCCCACCCATCATCACCAACTATTCCCACCCCTGCTTCCCCTCCCCCCCCCCCCCCCCCCCTCCCCCAGCCCCAACCTTTCATTTCGGACGCTGTAACGTCACACGTCAGGATAAATAGGGCAGACTTGTCAGTGATTTCGAGACCACACCAGAAACAGAAAAGGGGGGGGGGGGGGGGGGGGGGGGGGGGGGGGGAGTACGGGATGGTGGAGGAAAGGGATTAGAAAGGGGCGGGATGTGGGGGGGGGAGTTTCCATGTTGATTTTTCCTTGGAAATACCAGTGCAACTGATGATCTGTACAAAAGCAACACGCAGATTCATTTGAACTTGAGAGGGTTTGGGGAGGAGGGGGGAGGAGGAGGAGGAAGTCAGGTGCATGATGGTGAGGGGGCAAAGCTCGGCACGTGCCACCCGATTATTAAATGATCGATGCTGCGCCAAGACTGGCTTTGCAGGCAACCAACCAACCAACCAACCAACCAACCAAAGACTTCGCGTGGAACCAACCAACCAACGAACAAACCAAAGGCTTCGCGAGGAACAAACCAACCAACCAACAAACCAAAGGCTTGGCGGGGAACAAACCCAACCAACAAACCAAAGGCTTGGCGAGGAACCAACCAACAAACCAAAGACTTCGCGGGGATGGCGGAGATGGGCTGAACTCGTGTAAGACACTTATTACATGCCTCGACGATTCTCGTGAACACTGCTTAAAGAACAGCTCCAGTTAAGCAGTCCGACCCTTTCTATGTAAAGTTGATTTGAAGCATACATGCGCTCGTTCACTTATGGTCACGCACGTGTACTTGGGCGCGCGCGCGCGTGCCTGCGTGTGCGCGCGCTTACTGCGCGCGTGCGGGCGCGCGCTCTTGGTCGCGTGCGCGCGCACGCGCATGCACACACAGACACACACGCACACACACTGATAATGAATTAAGAACGTGAAATTATCGTTGACGCACACTTCCTTCCCTCCTTACGGAATTCTTGAAAAATGATGCTCACTGTTTCCCTCGCTCGCTATCGACCGTCAGAGGGAATTTAGTCTTTTCTTCTTTTCTTCCTTTTTCTTCTTTGATTGTTATTTTAAATTAAAAAAAAAATCTTTTTGCTTTCACGAGAGTGAGTTTACGGATGCATAAAACATCGTTGCTTTTCTGGATATTGTACGTTATGTCAAAAAGTGCATTGCTACGAGCAATCTTTGTTTTATGTGTTCTCTACATTAATTCATGCAGTGCTTATGACCTGGTTTCACAGATATAGATTTTTTTTTTAACTGTTATGCACATATAAATAAGGAATGATGAAGACTAAACAAGGCGACTTTAACAATTGCGTCTCTAAACTGTCAGGGATTGGGGGTTATGATAAAAAGAAGGGACGTCTTCCATTATCTGAAACAGAAGTTTTTAATATATTGTCTGCAAGATACTCGTTTTAGTGACAAACTAGAAAAATATGTAAACTCTGAACGGGGCTATAAATGTGTTTGCGTCTCATAAATCGAACTCTAGAGGAGTGGCTGTTCTCTTTTCAAACAACTTTGAATTTAAAATAACTAAAGTTCATCGTGATACAAACGGAAATTTTATACTGGTATCATTTACTGCTTTTGAGAAGGATTTGCTTTTGGTAAATGTCTACGGCCCAAACAAGGATAACCCGACATTTTATAATTCACTTAGGGAAACCATAAAAGGTTGTTAAAAAAAATGTAATTGCAGTTGGTGACTGGAATATTGTATTAAACCCAACCATTGATTGTTGTAATTATATACATGATAATAACCCAAGAGCCAAAAGAGCACTTGAAAATGATAGAAGAACTTGGATTGACAGATATCTGGAGACAGAGAAACCCAGAATGTAGACGCACACTTGGAGAAAGCCAACACCATGAAAGCAAAGCAGAATAGACTTTTTCTTATCTGATTATTTGTACTGGTATTTTGAAGATGCTGACATCATCCCGGGATACCGTTCTGATCACTCTATAATTACACTTCAACTGAAATTTGGTAAAAATGAAAGAAACACATACTTTTTGGAAATTTAATTGTTCCTTGCTTAAGGATAGGCAATATGTGGATGAAATTAATCAGGAAATCATAAATGTGACAAATGAATATGCCGCCGATAATTGCAACAGTGAAACAATTGATGAAATAAATAAATTGAACTTAAAATCTCAAACTATTTTTAGATTTTCTACTAATGAAAATAAGAGGAAAAACTATCGCATATGCCACAGTGGAAAAAAAAAAAAGAGAACTACAGAAACTGAAAAGGAACTCATGAAAGATATTGAAACTCTTGAATAGATGGATCATAAAACGGAAGTCGTAATGAAAAAACTATGCGAGAAAAATCAGGAGTTGAGAACAAATAGAGATACGAGAATGGAAGGTGTACTCTTAAGATCAAAAGCCAGATGGATTGTTTGATGGTGAAAAAATTTCCAAGTATTTCTGTAGTCTTGAGAAAGGAAACTACATTAGCAAACAAATGACAAAACTTATAACTAAGGATAATGAGATAATTGACGACCATAAAGAAATCTTAAATGAAGTGAAAATATTGTATGAGACTTTGTATAGGGGAAGAGATTAGAAAATTGTGTATTAGAAAACTTTGGTTAATGAACCCCCCAAATTATCACAAGAATAGGAACGATGTTAGATGGTCTAATAACTATATAGGAAGCTAGCCAAGTTCTGAAAAATATGAAAAATGGTAAAAGCCCTGGCACAGATGGAAATACGGTAGAATTCTTCAATTCTTTTGGAAACAGCTGGAACCGTTTGTAGTGAGGTCCGTAAACGAAGCATTTAAAACACGGAGAACTTTCATCAACACGAAAAGGTCTAATTATCTGTTTCCCTAAAGGCGATAAACCTAAGGAATTCATTTTTTAAAAATTGGCCACCTGTATCTCTTCTTAATGTAATATAGTATACAAAATGGGATCTTCGCGTATTTCCATTAGAATTAAGAACATCCTACCAACACTTATAAATGAGGATCAGACGGGATCCATAACTAATAGATATATAGGAGATAATATTAGATTAATATATGATTTGATTTGGTTTTGGAGATGGTGTTTACCGTTGGATTGAAACTTTTTACAAAGACATCAGATCAAAAGTTAGTATAAATGGCCACACTGCACAATGGTTTAAAGTTGAAAGGTTGTAGATAGGGAGACCCTATTTCTCCATATTTGTTTGTCCTGTGCGTGGAAATTTTAGTTATCATGATCAGGAAGACAAACCTATAAATGGAATAAAGATAAATAATATTGAACATGGAATTTTGCAGTTTGCAGATGATAGTTATTCAATGAGGGTGACGAAGAATCATTTAACCGATCCATATTTATCCTTGACAGATTCAGCAAGATTTCTGGCCTATGTATGAGCTGTGATAAAACAGAATTTGGCTAGAAAGTAAAAAAAAGGTCAAAAAAGTATATTGCCCCCGTCTGAAAAGGATATGGAATCCGCCTAAATTCAAAATACTGTGAATCTGGTTTACTCAAGATTCAAATAATTGTGAAACCATAACTNATCATTTCCTTTCGGAAAATTGCATGAAAAAAAAGCAGATCTAAACTAAAGCATGATGACAAGAGAATCGGATGACATCATCAAAACAATAAAATCCCCCCCCCCCCCATGGTCGTCAATGGACTGTCAGGCTTGCTGGCAGATATATTGTGGTCTCCCTAGTGTGTCCGGAATGTTAGAAAGATTGTTGACAATGGCAGAAAAAACACACAAAGCACGCACGCCCCTCTCACTGTGTCTCCCTTCTTCCTCCGATCACCCTTTCTTATTTTTCTACACCCTCTTACTCTTTCGGTCCTCTTGTCTTTTGGACGAGACGAATGTTTGTGTTTCTTGGTTTGAATTTTTTACTTGTTGTCATGCGGCCTGAAGAGCAGCAGTGGCTCGTAAGCTCGCGCTAAAAAAAAAAAGACGGTGCTTTGTGTTTTTTATTGAATTTAATTTGATTTTTTTCTGTCTCATTATGAGATGACATATATCGATTAGGAACAGGCAGTTAGGCTGCTGATGCTGCAGCATACCTGTCTGTTCGTGCGTCTTTACATGCCAAACATGTGAATGTGTTAGAATCCCCTCCGTCCACCCCCCCCCCCCCCCCTTCACGTCACTCTTTCCCTCTCTCAGTGAGTGCGTGCATATCATCAGCTAAAACATTTCGCGTATGGCCATGTGAGAAAATGCATGCAATCGTCATTAACTTTCTTTCTGCCTTTGCATGTGGAAACATATCTATGTATGTGCATTGACACAGGTTCATACACCTGAACACGGAGAGAGGATAGAGAGAGATGAGAGAGGAGAGGAGAGAGAGAGAGAGAGACGAGAGAGAGAGAGAGAGAGAGAGAGAGAGAGAGAGAGAAACACACACAGACCTACACCGCACAGCGGGGAGAGTGAGTGAGTGAGAAGGAGAGAGAGAGAGAGAGAGACGAGAGAGAGGAGAGAGAGAGAGAGAGAGAGTCGAGAGAGGAGAAGAGACAGAGAACACACCGACCTACAGCGGGGGGGCGCCTCTCTCTGATCAGAGAACATCCCCTCCATTGCCCCTGTTGACTTGCATGATGAACTTTTTCTTATTAGCTGGGCAAACAATACATTCAATTAGCTGTTCAGCCTGAATGTTTTTGTATGGAGGCGTTGCACAAATTCGATATCGTTAGTAAACCATGACTTTGCTTAGTTTACATTCCTTTTCTACACAAGCTTTTTTTCCTTGACTAAACGCGCCTTGCATATAAAGCTCAAAGAAGACCAATGGTGAAGTTTAGTTCCACAGAGCGTGTTAAACAAGACAGTACTCGATCAAACGATAGTCTGACAGTCTGAATGCATCAAGAACTAGCAGGCAAGGGTTTGCTGATGGATACATGAAGAAAAGGAAGGGACTTGTTCCTGTTTCTGAACACAGGCCGATTTGCATGTTAAGGTAAATCAATTCGGTGAGATAATCAATGCTGAACTGAGTAGAAAACAGTTGAAAAGAAAACCTGTTTCATTTCATCATCACTACGTTATGCTTCATCCGATGTGCCCTCGGAAGAAGACACCCGGATCCTTGTTATAGAGCGACCCCATCCCTTTCCCTCTCTCTCAGGAGAGAGAGATGAGTGTGTAAAGCTTATTTTGCCCTTTGCCACTTTTATTTCTCCTGTAATCATTCCCCTTGTCTAGGCACAGGAGACATGTTCACGCAGCCCCATATCCTGTTTAGCACATGCACAACAAGGACAGTGGGGCTCCAGTGATAGTTGGAAACCACCGACACTAAAATTCCTACTACAACTAACATCACCTGCCCCTAATATACATCACCTCTCCCCTGGCATTTTCTCCCCCCCCCCCCCCCCCCCCCCGACAAATAGTATATGCATGTTTTGTGGAAGTTGATGCATAATATCCACCCTTACCATATGTGGGCTTCTGCAGCCCTCTGGGACTTGACCAAGATCAGAATTTTCAACTCAAATGTGAAAGTTGTTCTGTTATGTCGTTCTGAGACTTGGAGAACAACAGAGTTCAACAGTTCCGGTGAACCCAAACACGTTTACCCTTTCACAGCTCTTGCCCTCTTAGCAGCCATCACTGTAATGTGATCTGGAACTGACCGGTGTCAGGTCGTCATCAGGTTTACCGCCGATCGTGGCAGTAAGATGTTGACGCTCCTTCCTCTTCGCGCAGCCCCAAGCCTTCGTTGGAAGACAGCGCCTGATTCAGTTCAGCCAGGAAGACCGCTGCATAGTGTGGGTATGGTGTTAAGGAGGCGACAGCTTTGTAGTCTTCTTCTTGTCTGGCTGTTAAAGTCGACAGACGGGACCAGGGAAGATACGAGGCTTTCCAGCTATTCCTGTTTGCCCTGAATGGATCACTGTGATGTCGTTGGTGGGAAGGTGCATCACTTCTTTTCTGTCAGGGGAAATTAAAAGAAAATTCTAATTTTTTTTTTTGTGCGCCTGTTTTCTCAAACTTGATCAGTATCAGCGTGTAGCTGGCTCTACTTAGAAAGTTTCCTTTTCTCCCCCCTCTGTCAGACTTCATTCACTTGTGTCTTGTATAGACATGGGTTCGTCGTCTGCCTCTTTAGCTTTCCCCGTTTTAATTTATTTAAACAGTGTTTTCCTATGTCTCTGTCTCCCTTTTACCACTTTTTACATAAAGTTCTTTGACCCCTTCACTCTGTTTACTCACACACGCTCACGCTCTCACACTCACACACACACACACACACACACACACACACACACACACACACACACACACACACACACACACACACACACACACACACACACACACACACACACACACACACACCACCTCCCACAACAATTCAATGAATCACTTCTCTTTGGCTGAGCAAATTACTTATTTAATCAGTGGCTCATTCTGGGCATTTTGCATGAATTGAATCGCATACATTCGACTTCTTGATAAATCCTCGAGTGATTACATCTGGTGTTTATGAATTAGTCACAGCGGTTTCCCCTGACTGAAGATAGCTTTTCTTTCATGCTCAAATGACAGCCTAGTTATGGAGTTTCGTTCGTTCTTTACTGTATGCAACACAAAGCTGGATGCAATCAAGAAATAGTCTGACAGACTGAAAAGCAGCAAGGAGAGGCAGTGAATGGGGTGCTGCTGGAGACACGAACGAAAGGAAGTTCCTGTTTGGAAACAAAGGTCGATTTGAATGTTAAAATGAACCAGCTCAATGACAGAATCATTGCTGAACAGAAACGAAAACAGATGAATGGAATACATTGATCATTTCATCACCGCTTCATTATTTCTTATCTGACCTGTCCACACAAGAAGACAGCTGAAGTTACTCTTTAACAGACTCCACGTAATTCAAATCCCTACTCTCAAAATGGGCATGAGTGTGTGAATTCAATTTAGCACTTTTAGCACTTCACCAACCTCGTTTTTCCTCCGCCAATCCCTCCGATCTGGGCACCGGAAAATGATGTGTAAAGCCCTGCTTTCTGCTTAGGGCATGGCAACTACGGCTGCAGAGACAGTAGCAAAGCACTGTACTAAGACTGTGGTCCATACTGTTCCCACCCCCTCCCCAAATGTAACAGCGCCCCCCTGGACATTTTTTGTCTTTCTCTGACGTGTAGCATGTGTACATTTTCAGTGACAATTTTAAACATGATCGCAGCTTGACCACAAAGCTTGCCAGCAGGCTGATTATCATTGACATCATGATCAAAACATTAAGGACAAATGTGATGCTCCTTACAAAATATAATCTGCAAGATATAATGAGTTAACATGTTCAGCAAAAAAAAAAAAAAAATGGTTATGTATCTCTACCATGGGGACAGGAGGCGCTTGAAATTACCCTCAAGAATAATTAAACTGGGCTGAAAAAGAATGGTTGGCAAAAAATTCAGAAGAAGAGGAAACCTTGGCAAGGCAACGAAGCTCAATCTGCAGCAGAGCAACAGTTAAGAATGCCTTGTTCCATGCTGCATACACTCCATCGTTGCAGACCCAGACATCCAGGGGAACCATCTTGGTGGCTTTGAATTCAATTCCAGCGAATCAGGCCCGCTATTTCCTCCCATTCACAGTGATCGATCCTTCAGCTGCCGTCTTGCCAGTGTGGATGGGAATTTCCTTGTAACGGGTACCATCATGTTTATCACTGCTCAAGGTAGGAAGATGTCGACGCTATCTCTTCCGCACAGGGCTCCCAGCTGTTCATAAAAGTGAGCAAGCACCTCAGTTAGTTCAGCCAAAAAAGCGTCGCAGCGGAAAATCGATGTGATGGAAAAGGTGCAACAGCTTTGTGGTTTCTGGTTGCAAAAATCGACAGAGATGAAAATGAAACTGATTCTTCCGCCTGTTTTGTCTCCCTTCCAGGTTCGTTCTGACGTAATTTGTGGATGGATGGGGGTCACTTCCTTTTCTTCCGATTTGAAGTTAAGAAGGAGGCAATGTGTTCTTCTGTTTTCTGTCTCTGTGTATTAATCCACTCAAACGTTTCTTTCTAAGAATGATGCCGTTTAAAAGCTTTCCAATTTCTTGCTCTCTGCCAGTCTCCATCTATGTAAGCTCGATTAGACTGGGTTCCTTACGACTTTCAAGTGTATTTGTATAGGTATCTACGACCCGTTCATCCTGTCCCCACAAGAAAGTTGACTTAGATTTAATATCTCTCACACACACACACACACACACACACACCACACACACACACACACACACACACACACACACAACACATAACACACACACACACACACACACACACACACACACACACACACACGCACGCACGCACACACGCACGCACGCACACACACACACACACACACACACACACACACACACACGCACACACGCACGCACGCACGCACGCACGCACGCACGCACACACACACACACACACACACACACACACACACACACACACACACACACACACACACACACACACACACACGTACTATCTATCTGTCTGTATATCTATCTATCAATCTATCTATCTACCTCTCTGTCTGAGTGTCTGTCTGTCTATCTATCTATCTATCTGTCTGTCTGTCTGCCTGCCTGCCTGCCTGCCCTGTCTGTGTCTATATTTTAATATACTCGCGCACATGCTCTTCTCACACAAGGTAACCAAGCTCAAATCATTACAGAAAACCAGTAAAGAAAAGTCCAGTTGTTGTTCGCCCAGCCCCCCCCCCCCGCCCCCCCCCCCCCGCCCCCCCCCCCCCCCCCCCCCCCAGCGCATCTCTCCTTCACTAAACCAAACATCCAGCACTACTGACCTAGAGGCGTCAAATTCAATTACAGAGATGTACACTGCTTTCTTCCCCCATTCACAACAACCGGTTCTTTAGCAGCAGCCACCGAGATATGACCGGGAGCTCTCTTAGTGGTGGGCCATCATCAGATTTACCACCGCTCGTGGTGGGAAGATGCCGACGTCGCTTCCTCTCCATACTGCCCCCAGCCGAAATTGAAAGGCAGCACCTAATTCAGTTTAGCCGGAAAATGCGGCTACGCAGGTTGGGTGTGATGGGACAGGGGGGTGAGAGGGGGTTGGGGGGGGGGTGGGGAGGGAACTTTGTAGCTGCTTCGTTCTGCTGTTAGGACCAACAGAAAGGAACAGGGAGACATGACACTTTCCGCCTGCTTTATCCGCTTGAAATGATCCGTGCTGACGTTTAAGGACAGGGATAAGTGTTAATTTTGTCAGATGTGATGATCAGAGGAATGCGTTATGTCGTGTCTTTCTTACGAGGCCATTTTCTCCTGCTCTGTAGCTTGCATTTCTTTTACTTCCTTTCTTCTGTCTCTGCCAGCCGCCATCCATTCCACTACGTTCCGACATGGTTCTTTATCCCCTTCCTCCTTTCCCACGTTCAGTTTGTTCACATGCAGTTCTTTTGTCCCTTAACTCAGATCCCCCACAGTGTAATTGATTTAGATTCACAGAGACACAGACAGACAGACAGAGACAGACAGACCACACACACACACACACACACACACACACACACACACACACACACACACAACACCACACACACGCACACGCAAACCTACATACGCACACACGCACGCACACACACAACCTTGGACGGTGTTTGTGACATACATCAGAATTTGCAACAGAAAACGCAAAATTCTTCAGCCGAAAATGTAAACGGCATGACACTAGAGATCACGAATAGAACGAGAGAATGTTCATCAATGAGACAGACTGATTCATTCAGCGTGCTTTCTTATAAGCAGAGAATAAAAAAAAAAAAAAAACAGGAAAAGGAAAAGAAAAAGAAAAGAAAAGGAAAAGAAAATAACCTCCCCTCAATTGTTGGGTGGATCAAACATTTGTAGTAAGTAGGGCAAAGTAGTCATTTAACTAGTGCTTCATTCTAAAAAAAAAAAAAGAAGAAGAACAAATTAAAAGAAAAAAAAAAAACACTTTCCATCGACTGGGTCGCACACATTCAGAAAACACCTGACAGCCTGACTGCATAAAGGACTGGCAAGGAAAGGAAAACTGGGGGTTGGGAGTGAGGTGGGGGGGGGGGGGGGGGGGGGGGGGGGTGATAACTTTGTCGCCTGCTTCTTTTTTTCTCTTACTCTTAAAATCAACTGGAGAGCTCAAGGTCAAGGTGAGTGACGTTGTCCATCAGTTTTGTTTGCCCAAGAGGATTTTCTCTGGACATCGTTTGATGACAGGAGTAACTTCGATTACGCCAGATTTGAAGACCGGGGCGATTCAATATTTTCATCGTAGTTTTTTTTTTTTTTCTTTGTCGGGTCATCTTCTCTCGTTCATTTTGTCTCAGGATGCTGATGTAGTTAGAGATCTTCATTTTCTACCCTGTCTGCCAGCCTTCGTGCACTGCCGTTCGTTTAGATAGGGTTCCCTGTGTCTTCCTGCAACTTGTGTGTTGGGTTTATGAAGTTCGGATCGTTTGAGCCCTTGCCATAGCCTCCACGTTTTTTTAACTAGTTTGGACGATTTCTTTCTGTCTCTCTGTCTGTCTGTCTGTCTGTCTGTCACACACACACACACACACACACACACACACACACACACACACACACACACACACACACACACACACACACACACACATTTACACACACATATACATGAACACGCACTCGCGCGCGCACGCACACATGCATATATGCACGCGCGCGCGCGCGCGCGCGCGCGCACACCACACACACACACACACACACACACACACACACACAGAGTCAACTCACAACCACACACACACACACACACACACACACACACACACACACACACACAACACACACACACACACACACACACACCCACACACACACACATACTCGCAAGCATGTATGAATATTTAGATACGCGAATAAAAAAAGCTAGAAGTCATTCTGGAAGAGCGCAGATATTAACCAAGGTCGCAGGGATCCGGGACCCCCCCTGACTGAGCGTATGAGTGAGTTGACCATTGATACGGGACAAAATGTGTGCGGGTGTATGTGTAGAACTAAATGAAAAAACTATATTAATTATGTCCTTTGGTTTCATCCGTTCCGTTTTCGTATAATGCAACACATTATCAGAGTGAGTGTGCCAGTACACCACACATTAGTACATTAACAAACCCAGACACTTTGTATCAATTGCCAAAACACTAAAATCAGCAAAAATATGTCCATTTGTAAGAGAACATACAGACTATGCATGGTGTGTAAGAGACTGGTTGGGAAAGAAAAAGAAGGGAAAAAAAAAACAAAAAAAAACTAGTAGTGGAAATTTGTTTTTTTTTTTTTTTTTTTCCGCTTTTTGTTTTTTTTTTTTGGCAGATGAAGAGGACAGTGAAGCACCAAAAAATGAAGAGGTGGATTTTAACAACAAAAAAAAAAACCCCAAACAACAGCTTTCTTCCTTCCCTCAATTTTGCTAGGTTCATTCTAAAACCTTTGCATCGATGGGATTGCATAAACTGGACTCAATTCCAAAACAGTCTGACAGCCTGAATGCATCAAGGACTGGCAGGCAATAGAATGCTAAAGAAGGGGGCGACAACTTGTCGCCTGCTTTTTTGCAGCTGTTAAAGCTGAAGAAAACATAGGGAGATGACACTGTCCAGCAGTTTTGTTGGCCAGGAGGATTTCTTTGGACAGCGTTTGAGGAAAGGGGTAACTTCGTTAATGTCAGATCTGGGGACCGTATGGCGAAAGCGTGGCTGTGTCTGGAATGGCACTGTCTTCATCTGTCCTTGGGCAGGGGTGGTTGGGTCTGTGGGGTGTGCTCGACAGCTGGAGGGTGTGTGTTTTTAGCCGGTGGGCTCTGCAGTCATGAAACACGGGCTGGTACACCCATGGGGATGCTACTTTAAGGCTGTTAAGAGTTGCATCCTGTAGTCCGATTTATCTCTGTTCAGGAGCAGTTATGTCCCTTGATATCTTAATGGAGTGTACTGCGCGTGTCTGTACCCATCGTCAACACAGCGCAGGCCTCCAAGGTGGTACAGGACTGCTCTAAAGGCAGGTGAAGGCAGTGCTTCTCTGGGTCCTCCCCAGCACCTTCGGGGTGTTTCTTTTTCTTCGTTAATGTCAGATCTGGGGACCAGGGGGATTCAAACATTTTTCTCCTTTTGTTTCTTTGCCTGGCGATCTTTTCTAGCTCCTTCTGTCTCAGGACTGTTGCTGATTGTGTTTACATAGCTTGATGTTTCTACCTCAGTCTGCCAGCCTTCACCCACTCCAGTTCGTGTAGATAGGGTCTTTAGCTTATGTAGGCAGGGTTCTTTGAGGTATTGACATAGCCCCCCACATTTTACGTAATTTAGATGCTCTCTCTCTCTCTCTCTCTCTCTCTCTCTCTCTCTCTCTCTCTCTCTCTCTCTCACGGATCCGGGATCCCCCTGACTTAGCACATGCTGTTAAACAAGAGAAAATTATAGTGGTATGGGATGAAAGAGACATTTCCCTTTTTTTTTCAAGATATGGAAAATGCAACATTTCAGCGCTTTTGTGACTAGACGATTTTAAAAATCAATGAAAATATACTTCTTTATAGACAATGATCAAGTTTGTGAGCATTCATGCGCAGAAGCAAATTTGTGGTTAACTCGCAGACTGAATCTCGGTTCTTTTGATCGGGAATCCACGCTGCCGATCAGCACCAACATGAGTTCAGTTTGTCAACACCTCAGGCTACCACTCAACCAGATCTGCTCAACCTTCGCCGTAGGTTGAGGGTACGAAATGACCCACAGGCATGAGTTTCACTTGATGGCTTGAGTCATTTTTAAGCTCTCTGTGCACTGTCATTGTCAACAAAGCATGCCTTCCTAAAAATGCTTTGTTTTTGTCGACAAACAAAAGAGTAAAAAAAAAAACAACAACAAAAAAAAAAAAAATAAAACACACACACACACACACACACACACACACACACACACACACACACACACCACACACACACGGATGTTGTTCCTTCCTTCAGAAAATATGTGAGTATCTGGACACCGACGCCGTGAGGACAAGGCTTTATTCTGTCACACAAAAAAATATCTCGGTTGACATCCGCTAAACAAAAGTTTAGGTGACATATGGCGAAGGGTAAATGGGTTCGGCAGTTTTTATGTCATCAAATATGTGACCATCCTTCTGAACGTTTTCTGGATCTGCCGTTTGATCCTGATCCGTACCACCAGTCCGGGTCCGTACCACCGATCCTCACCAACAGACAATGGGTTTTTGTCCCTTTAGGTTACATTCCGATTTTTCAACTGAGTTTGGTTCAGTGCGTTTAGTAGTTCGAACGTCATTTTGCTGACAGATAAAGAGGTAAAACAAACAGACGAACCAAAAGACACACACTTGACAACATAATTTCCTTTCGGAGCTGCATACAAAAAGATGCTCGAAGCTGAAACAAGATGACAAGAGAGGTTGATGACATCAGCGAAATGGCAGAATTCCTCCAAGAATGTTACCGGACTGTCAATCTTGCCCGTAGGGACATAATGGCTTCCCTAATGTGCCTGGAGTGCTAAAAAGATCGTTGTTGACAATCTCAGAAACACACAAAGCACATCACATCCGTCTCCCTCTACCTCCTTCTCTTTTTCTGATTGTCCATCCTTAATCTCTCTCTCTCTTCCTTCTCTCTCTCTCCTCTCTCTCTCTCTCTCTCTCTCTCTCTCTCTCTCTCTCTCTCTCTGGCCTTTTTGGAGAGGATAAACGTTGCATTTCCCCGTTTGATACCATTTATTCTCCCACTCTTTGAGAAAAAGTTGACAGGAATCGATTGAGAAGAGGTATTTGGCATGCTGATGATGTGACAAGCACTGGGCGTAGGAGTTTCTGTCTCTGTCTCCGTCGCTCTGTCTGTCTGTCTGTCTGTCTGTCCGTCCGTCCGTCCGTCCGTCTGTCTGTCTGTCTCTGCTCTTTCATACGTGTGTATTTGTGAAGATAACGATGAGCCTTATCATGCAGATGATACCATGCTAAATATGCTTGTCATCGTCACGTAACCTGTGCTCATACAAGGACACAAATATACGAGTATCCACACTGATGTACATGCCTTTACACACCCACACACGCGCACGCGCGCGCGAGCACACACACTCACACACACGTGCGCACATACATAAATAACACAGACACACACGGACACACAGACACACACACACACACACACACACACA
>JADBJO010002881.1:112500-122500 GCA_016801955.1 Conus betulinus
GACGTTGAAATTCAGATGTAGCTAGAAACCCTCGGGTGAACTTGTAAACAGGCTCTCAAAGAACTCCATATTACCCCCGCCACCTCCCTATAAACGAACAGGCACTGATGTGATGTTTTAACGAAATATTTTCTACATGGAGTAACGCGTGATTTATGTCTAGCACAACAACCGGGCAATGTATTCATGCCATGGGGACAAGTCATGCTTGAAATTTATCCTGGGGCAGAATTCATGTGGGCCATAAAATGGCGAATGTCTGGCAGGCACAAGGTGGCTGGAAACGAAAATCTGCAGAGGGAGCCTAGCAAGGCAACCTCCCTGCCCACTAAAAGACAGCCAGTTAAGCGAACGCCTTGTTGCATGCCATACACACGTTCCTCCATCACTGATCTAGACATCTGGCAGTACTGGTTTAGATGCCTCAGATTCCATTTTAGTGGTTTAGACCACGTTCTTTCCTCAGGCACAGCAATGTCTCCATTGGCTGCTGCCACCGTAATGTTGTAGGAGGCTGACTGATGGAGGGCCGTCATCAGGTAACTTGCCGCTCGTGGCAGTAAGATGTCGACACACCTTCCACTTTAACACAGCCCCCCCCCCCCCCCCCCCAAGCCATTATTGAAAGGCAGCACCTAATTTAATTTAGCCAGAAAGGCGGCTATGCAGGTTCGGGTGTGGGAATAGGGCGACAGCTTTTTTAGCCAGCTTCTTTCTGGCGGTTACAGTCGACAGAGTGGAACTAGAGAGAAATGACGCTGTTCACCCGCTTTGTCAGCCCTAAAAGATGCGATTTGACGTCGTTTAGGGAAAAGGGATAACTTTGTTAAGGTCACATTTGAAGATTTTTTTTTTCAAAGTGTGTTCGTCTCCTCTGGCTCTCTTGTGTCTTAAAATGTTGCTGCTTGTACTTAGATAGCTTCCTTTTCTACTTCCTCTGCCACACTCACCTCTCATCCACAGTAAATTGATTAGATAGTGTTCCTTGGGTCTGTTTTCCTTCCCCTTTTTAGCTGATCTACAAAGGGTTCCTTGGTCCCTTCACCCTCTTCCCACGGTTCAGTTTACGTGTACACACACACACACACACACACACACACACACACACACACACACACACACACACACACACACACATATATATATATATATGTATATGTGTGTGTGTGTGTGTGTGTGTGTGTGTGTGTGTGTGTGTGTGTGTGTGTATGTATGTGTGTGTGTGTGTGTGTGTGTGTGTATGCATATAAACATGTATGTATACAAAGCACACACAACAGCAAAAGAAGAGTGCTGTGAAGCATATGTGTCATTTGTAAAATGTTCTTTTAATGAAGAATTAGAAGCAAAGAAGAAGAAGTTTGTTTCCATAAAAAAAAGAGATGCTGGGGAAAAATAACATTCAATTTGTAGTTGTTCCTTCTGGTTATAGAGCATGAATGCACTTTTTTATGTATAAGTTCGACCTCTTTCATGAATTTGGAGGAATTTTGATCTGATTTGTATGATTTTAATGCACGGTTTTTCCTGATTGACAAAAACTTGTCTTTTGTACTCAAACAGCAGCCCAACGAAACAGTTTCATTCCAAACTGTGTGCACCACAAGACTGGACTCAATCTAAGAATTATCTGACAGTGTAATGCTGAACAATTAAGTAGTGGGGGGAAAACAAGTGCAGTTAACAATTCTTCATCATTATAGCAATGATTTGGCAAAGATTCGAAATTTAAGAAACAAAAAGGGTTGAAGATGAAGAAATTGGGAAAATGTATATCATAAATATGAAAACCCTTCACTAGCTAAGGGAACCATTGCAATTCCTCTCGAAGGCAGATCTATATGTATCGCCTGTTCCTAGGCCTTTCGTCCGCTGGATCGGACTCAATGTAAGAAGAACTGGCAAGGACTGAGAAGTGGAGGAGACATGTTCCGGTTTTTGTGCATGTAGTGATTTGCATGTTGAAATGATTCGGTCCGGTGACAGAATCAACGTTGAACGGAGAGGAAAAGGGGTGAAAAGTACGCACCCATTATTTCATCATCTCCTCTCATTTCTCAACTGACCCGCTCACACAAGAAGACACCAGACTGAATTATTCCATAGAATCTTCACATAGCACCCCCATTTCCACTCTCAAAGGCAGGTGAGTGCGTCAATGTAATTTTGCGCTTCATCACCTTTACTTTTCTCCTACCCATCCCCTGGATCTGAGCACCGGAAATGGACGCGCGAAGCCCCCTGCTTCCTGCTTAGTGCTTGTGCAAAGAGGAGATCGGAGCTGAGGTCACAGCTGGAATCGCTGCACCCAGAGTCCTCCCACAGCCAGCATGGCCTGCCAGTGGTTTCTCCTTTTTCTCCTGCGCACATGGCGTGAATATTTCGTTGAAACTTTCAACATAATCTCATCTCTTTGTGCCAATGGGTTGATTGTCATGATCCTCACCTCTCTGTGCCGATGGGTTGATTGTCATGATCATCATAATCCATGGCTGGAAGATGTTTTAGGGAGAGTTTGACGGTGGAAAGGCTTCAGGGAATAAGGCCCTTGTTAGAAGGGATTAGGTGCAAGCATGGATGCCCCTTTCAGAAAAAAGATAATGAAGAAATAGTGAGTAAATATGTCTAGAATAACAACCAGGCATTGCACTAGTGCCAAGAGATTTTTTCCTTGGGGTATATGCAGCCGATGCCTTCAAGTACTCAAGGACTGGCAGTACCATGCAGCCAGAACGAAGATCCAGCAGACAGAACTTGAGCAAGGCCACGACGCTCATTCCACTGCAGAGCGCTTGTAAGCAGAGCGCCTGTAAAAGAAACCGTAGTGCATACCACACCCATGCGGTTCCCTGTCACCAGCCCAGACATCCATCAGCATCAACATGGAGGCTTCAAATTTCAATGACTTCATCCATTTTCTTTCCACATGTACAGGCAGTCGCTCCTTTTGAAGCCGCCATATTGTGGCTGGGAACTCTGCGGTGGCGAGCCATCATCAGGTTTACCGCCGTTTGTGGCGGGAAGACCTCGGTGCCATCTCATTTTCACCAAGCACGTACTTAAAGGCAGCAACTAACTCAATTTAACCAGCAGGATTGGATGTGGTGGGAATGGGGGGGGGGGGGGGGGGGGGGGGGGGGGGCAACGTTGCTGCGTGCTTCATTCAGGCAGGTGAAGTCGACGGATGAAAAAAAATGAGAGAGAGAAATGATCTATTCGCCTGTTTTTCCTGCCTTGAAAAATTCGTTTTGACGTCTTTTGAGAAAGGCGATAATCCAGTTATTGTCAGATTTAAAGATAAGGGAAACGAAAAGTTTTTGTCTGGGTCTCTTTCGTTGTGTGGCCATCCCCTCCTGTTCTTTCTGTCTCAGGATGTAATTGCTCGTGTTTAGACAGCTTCGTTTTCTCTCCTTGCTAGCCTTAATCCTCTCCAGTCGGTTTTGATCGTGTTCCTCGCCTTCCTTGCCTCTCTTTAAGTTTGCTTTAGATCGGGTTCCTTGTCCCATTTTCCTCTTCCCAGACATTTCAGTCTCTCTCTCTCTCTCTCTCTCTCTCTCTCTCTCTCTCTCTCACTCTCTCTCTTGCTGCCCCCTTCTCTCTCTCTATCTCTCTCTCTCTCAAACACACACACACACACACACACACACACACACACACACACACACACACACATATATATATATATATATATTTATATATAAATAAATACACACATAGATACATATGGAAACACGCCTCAAGACATATGCTGGTATACCAACGCACGTGCACAGAGAGAGAGAGAGAGAGAGAGAGAGAAGAGAGAGAGAGAGACAGAGACAGAGACAGAGAGACAGAAAGAGAGAGACAGAGACAGAGAGAGAAACACAGAGAGAGAGAGAGAGAGAGAGAGAGAGAGAGAGAGAGAGAGAGAGAGAGAGAGAGAGAAAAGCACCCAGCTATTCGCACAAATGTACACACTCCCAATCACGGCACCATACAAGATCGAATACTTTGGCCGTTATTGGCCATCCATTGCAATACGTTCACTTGAGTGAGAGAAGATCTTGTGGAAAATCATGTAGTTTGCCTTTACAACGAAGACATCTGACAAGAGTTAAGGGAGACTGAAAGAAGGTTCAATGATGACAAAATTGGAGAGATGATATATTTGCAGAGAAGCACACAGACATGCATACAGCCTCGCCACAGACTAATCCGATCAGTCCTTTATACTGGTCTGGGGGTTTTTTTTTTCAAGTGGCGGTTAGTGTTTATCCATCAGGCTTGACATGAAAAAAAGTTGAACATGTTCAAAATTGTTTGATAAACCAGCTTCAGCAAAAGGTAATATTCGTTGACATACATTAGGATCTTTATAATCCAGTAGTTTTCTCTAAATGTATATTAGTCATCGATCTGTAACATTTCAAATAAGCCAAAGATCAGTCGCGTTTCCTGCAATGAGCTATACCAGCTGTGACTCACTCAAGAACTATGCCGACAATGTACGGATCTCTTGGAACGGGAACGGGACGCTGCTGAAGACTTGAAGGAAATCGGTCAGATTCTTGTTTATTAGCAGAAGCCTATTTGCATGTGAAAGGAATGCAGCGTAGTGACAGAATCGGTGCTGAATGGCGACCACGAAAGAACGCCGTCGTCATTTCACCACCACATCATTCCACATCACTGCACGTGCCCGCACGAACAGATACCCGAAATAATCGGTTCCCTGCAATCCACTTAGAGGCTCCTCACAAAAAAAGGGAGATCAGGATAGAGTTGATTTAACACATCGTCACCATCGTTTTTCTTCTGCCCATCCCGCAGAGCTGGGAACCGGAAATGGATGAGTTCACCCCCTCTCTGCATGGTGCTTGCACAAGGAGGACAGCAGGCTGCGGTGCCAATTGTAGAGCGCTCCGCGCTGCATACCAAGTAAGAGACAGGCGTAAAGCGCTCATAATGGCTAAGACCGCTCTCGGTATTTTTTTTTTTTTTTTTGGTCATTTTTGGGCAAACAGCCCCATGTGTAATTCTGGTGATATCCAGACCTGACTACAACCTCATCGCAATGCTCCTAACGTTCACGCTGATGGTTCTCGACTCATAATGAACAGGAATATTGTGGAAGAAATAATGTTCCTTGCAAAACATTCTCTGAGAAGTGATGCATGATCTTGTCGAGAATAACTGCGCAATATTGCGGCGCAACAGAGGTATTACTTGGCATCTGCCCCAGACAAATTCGTATATTAAAACTGATCATTCTTTTGGTAAATAGTTCATTCGTAATAGTAAAAAAATAGATGACAAGCGAAAATCTGACTCAGGCCACAAGCAGCTCAATCCACCCTAGGAGAAGCAGTAAAGAAAACCTCTTTCCATGTAACAATGTGTCCAGACATTAAGCAGCATCAGGTGATTGCCTCCCTTTCAGTTCTTGTGATAAAAAGGCTGTTTTCTTTGCACATTTTCAGGCAATCACCCAATCAGTGGCTGCTTGAGTAGTGTTATTGAGAATTCCCTGGCAGTTGCAGCCTCTTTAAATAGCAGTTTTTTCAAAAGGCTGCCGATCAGTTTTTCTTCTAAGGCTAATAACCTGTGCATTTTAGCGAGAGATGAGAAGGGCGTGCATGAGGGACGGAGAAGGGTGAGGAGGGAACATGAACAAGTCAAGCATGTTGAAACTTCATCAGGAAGGCAATCATCAATGTGCTGATGGTTCTGGACATCGAAAGTTAAAGTTGTGGGGAAGATATGCTGCCTCGTACAATGCACTGTCCTCTAGAAATGGTGTGGGACCATAACTAACACAGTAAAGGGGAACAACTGCTGGAGCAGCACGGACAAGTCTGGCCTGATGTCTGGTCGGAGCATTGATCAAGCAGACCTAGTCGGACGAAAAAAGAGAGCTTGACAGCAGTAGATCTTCAGTGAAGAAGCCTCCCTAATTCAAGAACCTGTCTTGAGTCTAAACTACCCTCGCACCTAATACGACCTAATCCTCCGTGCAGGCAGAGACTACCTGCCCTAAAAGGAAGACCATTCAGGAAAAAAAAAAAAAAAAAAAAAAAAAACTAGCAGAGGACACCTAAGCACTGTAATCTAGCACAATGCACATGGAAACTACAGAAAGAAACGTGTTGTTGCATGATTCTCACACAGCTCTTCTAACACCAGTCCACACGCCCAGCGGCTCTGATTCAAAAGGCTAGAATTCAATTCCAGCGATTTAAACCACTTTACTCCCCCATTCACAAGCAATCGCGCCTTCAGAGGCCGCTGCTGTAACGCAGTTGGGAACTCCCTGGTGGCAAACTCATCAGATTACGTGGTGGGAAGATGTGGACGCTACGTTCTCTTTGACACACAGCTCACAGCCGTTTTTGAAAGGTAAGGTGTCATTCAGTTCGGCTGGAAATGCGGCTACCATAATTGACTGTGGTGACGGCAGGGGTAAGAACGGAATCTGTCTTTCCTCTGGTGGGTAAAGAATACAAAAGGGAACATGGGGATGGAGGAGGCAGTAAAATGATAACGATGACAACGATGTTAATAATAATAATAATGATGATGATGATAATAATAATAATAATAATAATAATAATAGTAATAATAATAATGATAATAATAATAATGACAAAAATATAAAATAGTAATAATAATATGATGATGGTAATAAATAAAAAAAACAATGATAGTTATAATACAATAACAATGGAATACACTTACACCGCTTTCCAACACTTTACAAACGCTGTACAGAATCAACTAAAACACACGCTCACCCATCTCCGAACTCGGATCATAACACGCACTTTGTCTTGCACCCCTCAAGATCTCTTCCTCCCGATCATCCGACACCTCTCCAGTCCTGAACCTTTCCACAGATGCACTTCAGATACTCTGAGACTTATCCCCCCCACCCCCACCCCCCGCCACCCACCGCTTACGACCCTTAACCCTCTGTCACACGCTTTCATGCACCCACGCGCACGTACGCAAGCACTCGAAGAGAGACAAAAACAGGTTTATGTATTATAAAGAGGAAAAATATAGAAGAAAGTGCGTTATTTGATGTCCTAGGATTCGTTTTAAGATTTGTATGAAAAAAGAGAGTAATGCAGTTTGATGACATAGAATGGTGCTTTTCAGCTTACCTTGTCTATTCCGGGAGATTTCTTTTGACCTCGTTGCAGGAAAGGGATGATTTCGAGTGTTTGTATGTTTGTTCGTTTCAAACTTACGACTCTTAATCTTCTTTGTGCATACTTCTTCTAGTGTTTCGATCTTAAAATGTAGATGCTGCTTTTGTTTTAGATAGCATACTTTCTTCGCTTCTTCTGCCAAGCCTCCATCATTTAGGTTCATCTCCCAGAGTATTTTGTTTTAGAGAATGTTTCTTGATCCTTTTTTTTTGCTTACTTTGGATAATTTAGATACAAGTCCTTGTCTCTTCTCCCTCCCACTAATTCCTGATGTTCAGTTCATGTTAATAGGGATTCCTCTCTCTCTCTCCCCCTCCCCCCTCTCTCTCTCTCTGTCTCTCTCTCTGTCTCTCTCTCTCCTTCTCAATCTATCTCTCCCGCCACTCTCAGCTCAGTTAATTGAGATAGAGGTCTTTGTCTCTCTGTGTCTCTTTCTCTTTTGCCCTTTCTGCACATACGAGTCTTTGTTTCTTTACTTACCCCTTCGCCCCTCTTTCAGCTCCCCCCTCCCCCCCCTTCGGTTCAATAAAAAAAGAAGTCTTGTCTCGTTCGTTGTAAACCCTCTGTCCTCCTTTTCAGTTCATTTGGATAGAGGTCCTTGTCTTCTTTTTCATTTCGTCCCTCTGACCTTCCTTCACTTCATTCATAAAGGGTCTTTGACTCCTTTTTTTTTTTCCCATTAATCATTCCGTTCACTCCTTCACGTCATTTAGACAAAGGTCCTTGTCTCTACCTCCTTTAATCTCTCTGTCATCCTCTTTTCTCATTAAGTCAAGGTCCTTATCCCCTTCTCCATTTCCCCTCCTCCCCTCAGTTCGTTGCGAAAAAGGTCTTTTTCTCTTTTTTTTCACTACCCTCTCTGTCCTCTCCTTCAGTCCATTTAGACAGAGATCCTTATCGTTGGTCATGCAAATACCTCTGCCCTCTTCTTCAGATAATTTAGACAAGGTCCTTGTTTCTTTCTCCGTTAATGCCTCTGTCTCTCCCCCCCCCCCTCCCCCCCTCCACCTCCGTACGGTTCATTTAGACAGAAGCCTTTCTGTCTCTTCCTCTGTTCACGTCTCTGCTCTCGTCTTCAATTAATTTAGATTGGGATTCTTGTCTCATTCTCTCCCTTCCTACCTTTGTTCTTGCCCCCCCCCCCCCCCCCCCCCCCCCCCCCCCCCCCCCCCCCCCCTTCAGTGTATTCGCCTTCAGGTCAGTTAGACAGGAGTCCTTGTCTCTTTCGCCACTAATCTCTCTGTCCTTTCCTTCAATTCGTTAAGCTGCGAGTCCTTGTCTCTTTCTCTGTTAAGGCCTCTGTCTTCCCCTTCACTTCATTTACATATGGGTCTTACTTTTCTTAGTCTGTCCCTCTATCCCCCTCTTGACTTGATATAGGGCAGGAGCCTTGTCGTATCCCCCCCCCCTTCCCCACATCCCCACCTGTTCCCTTCTTCAGCGTTCTCGCCCTCAGTTCAATTAGATAGGGTTCATTGTCTGATAGGGTTCATTGTCTGATAGGGCTCATTGTCTGATAGGTTCCTTGTCTGATAGGGTTCATTGTCTGACAGAGTTCATTGTCTGATAGGGTTCCTTGTCTGATAGAGTTCATTGTCTGATAGCGTTCATTGTCTGATAGGGGTAATTGTCTGATAGAGTTCATTGTCTGATAAGGTTCATTGTCCGATAGGGTTCATTATCTGATAGGGTTCATTGTCTGATAGGGTTCATTGTCTTCCCCCCCTTACCACTTCAGTTCTCTTCAATGGGATTCCTTTACAATTCTTAGACCAGCCTGTTTATATAGGCGTGGTGTCCGCTGCCTTCAGTCACGTGTGCTATGGAATTCTGAAATTCCCGTCTGTACTGCCTCTAGTTAGCGGCGCTTTACGCTTCGTTTCACACTACATACTGGCGTCATCCAGGCTAAGGGGCATGGGCCTATAATGATTAAATCATCCGTATCCGTATCCGTCACCCAGGCTCTAGAGATACAGACTACTGTATAGTTAGTTAGAAAGTTTAAGCGCATTCTTAGAGATGAATGCATTCAGTGGATGAACTCGACTATGTGGTTCCTATCTTCCCATTCGAGCCTGTTACACTATGAAGCTCAGTCGTGTTGTTCCAGTCTTCCTTCTAGAACCTGTAACGCGATGAAACTTTACTGAATTGGTCCAGTCAACCCACTGGAGCCCGTATCACCATGAAGCTTGACAGTGTGGTTCCAAGTCTTCCATTTAAGCCCATACATTAAGGAACAAAGCCAAGGCCTCCCATTTGAGCCTGTAACATCATGAGAGTCAACTGCCTGTTTCCTGACCTTCCATTAAAGCCCATATCACAATGGAATTTGGCTGTGTGGTTCCACTCTTCTCTTTGCAGTCACCAAATCATTTCTTGGTAGGAGCTAATCATGGCTGAAAACTCTGAAAAGACGTTCATTGGGGATACTTTTCACTTATGATACAGGGTCTAAGATGCAACCCACTGCAAAATGAAGTGGGTAAAAAAAAAAGGAGAGCATGCCTGTCTTTGACCTGGAATAGAAGTAAAGAATGAATTCATTCGACCCTTTTGGATCTGATTGGGCATCTGATTTATATAATAGCCATAGTCTTCATTCGGGAAACTTTAAATGCCACCATCACCGCCACAACCAACAAGAAAGAAAATAATGAAACTAACAATGATGATGATGTTGACGACGACACCAACAACAAGAACCACCACAACACAAATAATGATAATGATGATGATGATGATGATGATGATGATGATGATGATGATAATAACAACAATAATAATGATAATAATAACAATAT
>JADBJO010002881.1:130000-132500 GCA_016801955.1 Conus betulinus
CTGAAAGTTAACTCCCGTTATAACCTTAATCCCCGCTAGACACTTTCACGCACCTACACATACCTTGGAAAATTCAAAGAGAGGCAAAAACAGGTATATCGACTGAAAGGAGGCTAACTATAGAACAGAGTGCGTTATTTAAATTCCTAAGATCCGTTTTAAAATATGTTGTCAAAGATTAGAGGGATGATGTTTAATGAAAGAATGGTGTTTTCAGCTTACCTTGTCTGTCCTGGAAGATTTGTTTTGATCTTGTTACATGACAGGGATAATTTCAAGGGTGTGTTTGTGTCAAATGCACCAGTCTTTATTTTCTTTGTGTCTATTTCTTCCAGCTGTTTCTGTCTTAAAATGTGTTCGCTTACTTTTTTTTTTTTTTTAGATAGTCTTTCTTCTTTCTGCTCCCTTTGCCAAATCTCTGTCACTTAGGTTCATCGAGACGTTTGTTTTTTCCCACGTTGTGTGTTTTTGTTCAGAGAGCAGTTTCTCTTGGCCTCCTTTAGCTTACTTCAGATCATTTAGATAAAACGCCTGCCTGTCCTTTCGCCCTCCCATCAGTCCCTGATCTTTTTCTCTTTCCCCTCACCCTCTCTCTCTCTCTCTCTCTCTCATCTCTCATCTCTCCTCTCTCTCTCTCTCTCTATCTCTCTCTTCGCTCGCTCGCTCGCTCACGCGCCCCTCCTCGACCCCCCCCACCCCCGACCTCCGCTCTAGTTCATTTAGCTAAACCCTTTCTCTCTTTCTCTTTTCCCTGTCTGCCTTTCCCTTTACTTTCTTGACATACGGGTTCTTGTGTCCATCCCCCCTCTCTCGTTTTCCCTCATAGCCCCCATCTTTTTCCTACATATTTAGGTGATTAAAGATAGCCCCCTTCCCTCCATATTTAGGTGATTAAAGAAGAAGTCCTTTATTTTCCGTTAATCCTTCGACCCCTTCCCCCTCCCCTTCAGTTCATTTGGATAGGAGTCCTTGTCTTATTTCTTGTAGTCCTTCTGTTCTCTCGATCCGATCTAATCCTTATATCTTTCTCCCTTCCACCTCCTTCCCTTCAGTTTACTAAGGAAAAAGTCTTTGCCTCTTTCTCCACAACCCCCCTATGTCCTCCCCTTCAGTTCATTTAGATCAGGGTCCTTGTCTGTTTTTCCATCAAGCCCTCTTTCCTTCCCTTCAGGTCATTCAGAGAGGCGTCAGGTTTTTTTTTTTCTTTCCCTCTTACATTCTGTATTTTTCTTCTTCATTCATTTCGGTAGAGATCTTTTGTCATACTTTTCTTTCCCCCTCCCCCCTCCTGCCCTCTTCTACAGTGTACTCGCTTTAAGTTCATTTAGTCTCTTTTCTGTTCATCCATCTGCCCTTCCCTTCGGTTTATGTAGACAGAGGTCCTTGTCTCTCTCTTGTTGTTCATACCTCAGTCCTCCTCTCCAGTTCATTTAGTCTTTTTTCTTCTATCTCAATCAAACCCTCTAATCCATCCCCCCCCCCTCACTCAGCTTACTTACAGATCCTTGTCTCATTCAGCCCCCCCCCCCCCCCCCCCCCCCCCCCCCACACACACACACACTCAGCTTACTTACAGATCCTTTGCCTCATTCCCCCCCCCCCCCCCCCCCCCCCCCCACACACACCCCCCACACACTCAGCTTACTTAGAGATCCTTGCCTCATTCAGCCCCCCACCCCCACCCCCCCACTCAGCTTACTTAGAGATCCTTTCCTCATTCAGCCCCCCCCCCCCCCCCCCCCACACTCAGCTTACTTAGAGATCCTTGCCTCATTCAGCCCCCCCCCCCCCCACACTTCAGCTTACTTAGAGATCCTTGCCTCATTACTTAGAGATCCTTGTCTCATTCCCCCCCCCCCCCCCCTACACTCAGCTTACTTAGAGATCCTTGTCTCATTCAGTCCCCCCCCCCCCCCCCCCCACTCAGCTTACTTAGAGATCCTTGTCTCATTCCCCCCCCCCACACACCCCACACTCAGCTTACTTAGAGATCCTTGCCTCATTCATTCCCCCCCCCCCCCTACACTCAGCTTACTTAGAGATCCTTGCCTCATTAAAGCCCCCCCCCCCCCCCCCCCACTCAGCTTACTTAGAGATCCTCCTTGTCTCATTCAGCCCCCCCCCCCCCCCCCCCCCCACACACTCAGCTTACCTAGAGATCCTTGTCTCATTCAGCCCCCCCCCCCCCCCCCCAGCCCCCCCCCCACACTCCAGCTTACTTAGAGATCCTTGTCTCATTCCCCCCCCCCCCCCCCCCCCCCCCCCCCCCACCCCACACTCAGCTTACTTAGAGATCCTTGTCTCATTCAGCCCCCCCCCACCCCACACTCAGCTTACTTAGAGATCCTTGCCTCATTCAGCCCCCCCCCCCCCCCCCCCCCTACACTCAGCTTACTTAGAGATCCTTGCCTCATTCATTCAGCCCCCCCCCCTACACTCAGCTTACTTAGAGATCCTTGTCTCATTCAGACCCCCCCCCCACACTCAGCTTACTTAGAGA
>JADBJO010002881.1:137500-145000 GCA_016801955.1 Conus betulinus
TTTGTGTGATTCATGCCCATAATCAAAATGATCGTCAATGTCAAATCATTATCTTCGATCAACAGTAAGATGATAACACACCTCACAACTGCGCCATTTTGAAAAATGCAACAAATTCGTATGTAAAACAAAACATGACCAATGCTTTGTCAGAAATGCCCAGCTGGAAGTGAAAACCAGAAGTGGAAGAACAAATTGATAGAGGAAACCTGGCCAGGGCAGTCAAGCTCTATCGCTTGCAGGATCAGCAGTAAAGAACGCCTCGTTGCATGCCCACACGTGCTCCTCCATCACCGTCCCAGACATCCAGCGGCACCGACTCGGATGCCTCAAATTCAATTCCAGCGATTTAGACCGCTTTCTTTCGCCATTCACAGGCAATCGCGCCTTTAGCAGCCGCCGCCGTAATGTGGTTGGGAACTCCCCGGTGGCAGCCCGTCGTCAGCTTTACGAGAAGACCAGCCGCTCGCTCGCAGCGTGAAGATGTCGACCCACTGCGTCCCTCTCTCTCCAGCCTGTAGCTGTTATTGAAGGGTGGCGCTAATTCGCTTTGAGGCTGGCCTGGGCAGGAGACCTGCTGGCTACTACACAGGTTGGGTGTGGTGGGAAAGGGGGCAACCAACTTTGCAATCTGCTTCTTTCTGGCTGTTAAAGTTGACAAAGGGAAGCAGAGGGAAATGACGCTTGCAGACTGCCTTGTCTGCTGTCGAAGATTCGTTCTGACGTCGTTTGAGGAAGGAAGCAACTGCATTTTCTGTTGAATTTGACCATGTAAGGAATGGGAATTAGTTTGTGTTGTGTGTTGTGTGTGTGTGTGTGTGTGTGTGTGTGCGCGTGCGTGCGTGCGTGCGTGCGTGCGTGTGTGTGTGTGTGTGTGTGTGTGTGTGTGTGTGTGCTTGCGTGTGTGTGTGTGTGTGTGTGTACACGTGAGAACGTAATACCAAAGAGTGCTTGTATACTTTGTGTATCTGTGTGCTTGTGAACGCATGCTTGCATGCGCACATGTGTCTGCGTGAGAATGCATGCACACTTTATGTGTATGTGTGTGTGTGTGTGTGTGTGTGTGTGTGTGTGTGTGTGTGTGTGTGTGTGTGTGTGTGTGTGTGTGTGTGTGACAGAGAGAGAGACAGAGAGAGAGAGAGAGAGAGAGAGAGAGAGAGAGAGAGAGAGAGAGACAGAGAGAGAGAGAGAGAGAGAGAGAGAGACAGCATACGAGCTGCATGTCACTTACAAAGGCAAATGTGTTCAAGAAAAGAGCCTCTTAGCTGAATTTTTTACCGATGACAATATATATGAGTATGGAAGATGTCACTGTCCCCATTATTCAGTTACAGACATGAGACTGATCTTTGGGAGGGCAGAGGACACGCCATAAAAACCTGAACAGCACAATCAAACCTCCAGCACAGAATTAGGTCAGTTGTGTGTCGTTTCCTGTTCTATTTCAAAGTCCACTACCTACTACTACTACCCATCCACACCCAACTCTCCCCCCCCCCCTCCTCTTTCTTTCTTTCACAGACACACATTCTCTCTCTCTCTTCCCTCCCTTCATCCCTCACCAAGCTCTCTCCCTCTCTCTGTCTCTTTCTCTGTCCTTGCACTTCTTCCTTCCCCTCTCCCTTCCCTTCCTGTCTTTCTCAAGTACTGGTCCATACTATCAAAGAATGAAACAAGAAGTATCTCCAAACCTTCTTTAGTTTCAGTATTTCCTGTCTTGCAGGAAAAGGAATGCAGCTGACTGGGCTGGGGTCTCTTTGTGATGACAGATTTCGTTTCGTGGACCAGCAATTGTTGGTCAACAGCTCCCCACGCCCGGTCTTTTGACATGGGTCAAGTTTTTTTTTTTTTTTTTTTTTTCTAGAGAACAGCGACATCCACACGGGCTATACATCGTCTGAAAGTTCCCTGAATGAGGGACACAAGATGTTCTTGTACTTCTCCCACCTTGCCCTCTTTCTCCTTTTTTTTTTTTTTCTTTTTTTCTTTGTATGTTTCCAAAGTCTGGACGTTCTCTGTCTGAGGGGCACAAGATGGATGGCTTTATTCTGCCCCTTCTACCTTTTTTTCTTCCCCCCATGTTCTTCTCCTCCTCTTTTTTTCTTTTTTTTCTGTGTATGTTCCCAAACTCTGGAAGTTTTCTGTGTGGGCGACAGAAAATGAACAACCCTATTCTACTCCTCCTTTTTTTTTTTCTCCTTCTCCCTCTTCTTCTTCATTTCTTTGTCTTTCCTTCTTTTCTTTTCTGCTTTTCCTCTGTTCTTCCTCCTGTTTTTCTTGCTCTTTTATCTTCATAGTGGTTGTAGTTATAGCAGTGGGGAATATATGGTAATAGCATTTAACAGCAGCAGTATCAGGAAAAGTAGTAGTAGCATTAGAAAACAGTGGCAGTTTGCGCTGCTGACGCTGATGTAATCATGCTGATGGCGATGATGGCGATGATGATGATGATGATGATGATGATGATGATGATGATGATGATGATGATGCTGCTGCTGCTGCTGCTGATGATGCTGCTGCTGCTGCTGATGGTGATGATGATGATGACGACGACGACGGATAATGAAGATGATGATGGTGATGATGATCTTTCGCCTTCATCTGTCATTTCCACCGATCCAGATCTTAATACATCATTCCATTATGTGTGTTTGTTTCCCTTATCTCTTTGTCTGTTTATTCTCCATACGCATTGCGTCCCAGACAAAACCCCAAGCCGCCATTTCCAATCATCAGACACAATCACGAGAAAGACAAGGCTCAGACAGGATTATGAGTCAAAGCACCAGGAACATACGTCATTAGCCAGAGAACTCTGATCATCACTAAGATAGAGAGACGGTCTGGGAGAGCTTTTCGCGGATAAAGCCGTAGCCGTACAGGATAAAGTTCATATATACAGATGTTTTCTGTGGCACTGGCTTGAGAAACTCTGAAGAATCTTTGGACTTTTTCCGCAGCCCTCTTCCTTATTTGCCTGCCACCCTGACCTGCCTGCCTACCCCTCCTCCCTAAACACCCATGCAAGCGCCTACGTCCACATGCATTATATTCACAGACATATGCCAGCAAGCCGGCACGTTTCAATATGAACATAAACACACATACCCTTCCCTCCCTGCCCTCCTCGTGCTATCTCTTATTCTCCTTCATTAGCCCCCCCCCCCCCCCCCCCCCCCCCTCCACTCTCTCAACACACACACAGCAGTGGTGGTTATTTATCAAATAATGCATGTCTGTTCACAGGTGTTTAGATCCTTGATTTATTTTCTTTCATTACAAAACATATGCCAGCCATTACCTTCACGGCTTATCACTCAGGAGACTTGTGGGTTGAAGAGATTCAGCCCGTTGCTCGCCCATCTAATACCCGCCCTAATTTGTTCTCCATCCTCCCCCCATCCCCCCCTCTCTCTCTCTCTCTCTCTCTCTCTCTCTCTCTCTCTCTCTCTCTCTCTCTCTCTCTTTCTCTAATCTAAATTCCCTCACCTCTTCGGTTTTCTCTTTTGACATTATCCTTCTGCTGTCCAAAACTATCTGAGGAATATTAAGCGAAGACATGATTAGGACTGACATAATTCTGCATGGAAATTATGATGGAAGCACCACATAAAATCGTTTCACATTAAGAGCCAATACGCAAAAAGGGGCACCCTCTTGAACGAGCAAAACTGTTCACCAAATCCTTTTTTTTTGTTCTGCACTTTCGTTCACTAACAGAGTAAAAACAAACTTGTGAAACAAACTGCTTAATCACGTCGCCACCGCAGGAACGTTTAACAATTTCAGTAATTCACTAGACAGACACTGGAGGGTTTGCAGTTTTCAGACAAATTTCTCTGTTCGAAATTCGCATGACATTGGTACACGCGCACTCATACACTGGGAAAAAAAAGCAACACACGATCTCTCACTATTCAGGCAAAAGACTGACCACGCCTGTAAAACGAATCACTGATATGATAGTATGTTCCCTATATTTCTTTGTGTATCTATTACGCCTGAAGAAGATACATTTGTTGAAAAATTCAGTTTTGCTGGTGAACCACTAAGTTAGACAATACAGTCCTGCAGAACCCTTCCTGACCACTGGTGGTCTGTCTATCTGTCTTCCATCAACTCTAATAATGTAAGAAAAAAAAAAAACCCTGTTTAAGTTGACATAATGCATGCTTGTTTTACAGATTTTGCAGGAACCTCATGAAATGCATATGAAGATAAAGGCATGGACATTCTGCTCTATATTTATATGAACGAATTTTCTTACCATGTTTTATGTTCACGTATTTTTTCTTGATGGAGTAAGGCTTACTGACCTGTACGAAATAAACCGTCTGAGCCCCCCCCCCCCCCCTCCTCTCTCTCTCTCTCTCTCTCTCTAACGTCACATGTACCTGACCACAACAGCACTAGAATCAAAAAGGACCATTTACAGTTGCAAATCTTCAAAACACAGTAGCAGGGGAGAAAGAGAGAGGTAGTTTCACGACATAAGAGTATTGAAGACGTTGTTGTCACGTTACCAGTTTCTCCTGGGTGAAATGTACAGATTTGCAAACGTGGATGACAAGAAGAACATTTTGTTGATCGATGATATCCTCCTCGCTCGATTAAAAACAAAAACGAACAGAGTTCTCTTTCCTTGACGGGCAGCTCCTATGCCCAGTCTTGTCATCTGAAGAAGAAATAGAAAAGTGCCAGGAAACTACCCGCCTCGGGTGTCAGACATCAGACAAAGCAGCATCTGCTGATCGATCGTTTTACACCGTATATCTCTATGTCAGCGAAACGCAGCTGTGGTGTTTTTTTCCCCGCAAGCAGCACGTGCAGTGGTTTTTTTTTTTTCTTCAATGTGCTGATGTGAAGAAAGGCACGCCCACAAGATTAGCTCTGTGTCGGCAAGGGGACGTAAGCTACGTGACGGAGCGATGATCACAGGCATGAGGGAAGACCTCTGTAAACTGGGAGGGCTTGGGAAAGCGAATTCCTCCGAAAAAGGTCGAATAGGTCCTGGATCCGACGTTTTGACTCTGAACAATATTAACATCGACAACGACGATAAGATGACAACAACAAAAACAACAACAAAAACAACAACAACGACAACAACAAATACATCAACAACAACAATAAGAACAACAACAATAACAGCAACAACAAATGACAATTTAACAACCACCACAACAACGACAAGAATAAAAACAACAACGACGACGATGACAATACAGACGATGGTAACAACATTAACAACAAGAACAACAACAGCAGCAGCAGCAACAAGTCCACCCAAAAATATTATGGTCCACAGTCATCTGTCCATCATATTTAGTTCAAATCGGTTCGATCGTTTTGTTGTTTTTGCATCACTTGGTTGATAGACAGACAAAGAAAGAAAGGGACATAAGTACACAGATAACCACACCTGATAGAGGAAAATATAGGAAATAATACAGAGGATAGTTTACTCGAGTATGAAATTTCTGACACGCTATGAGGGCTGGTCAGTCTGTTCACACATTATCTCCATGTGCAGGGAAAACCTGGTTGCGAAATTTGCTTTTTTTGCACATTGCTTGCGCGCGGGATGTTTTTTTTTGTAATCGAAAATGTCAGTGTGTCAAAAGGGCACGCCCACGATAACACTCTGTGCAGCAGGTGTGAAGGTGGCACGTTTTGATCTTGCAACAAGAAAACGAAGATGTCCTGAGAAGATGGCATGGATTGTGTGTGTGTGTGTGTGTGTGTGTGTGTGTGTGTGTGTGTGTGTGTGTGTGTGTGTGTGTGTGTGTGTGTGTGTGTGTGCGTGCGTGCGTGCGTGCGTGGGTGCGTGCGTGCGTGCGTGCGTGCGTGTGTGTGTGTGTGTGTGTGTGTGCGTGCGTGCGTGCGTGCGTGCGTGCGTGAATGCGTGTGTGTGTGTGTGTGTGTGTGTGTGTGTGTGTGTGTGTGTGTGTGTGTGTGTGTGTGTGTGTGTGTGTGTGTGTGTGTGTGCGCGAGTGTGCGTGTGCGCGCGCACGCGTGCGTGTGTGTGTGTGTGTGTGTGTGTGTGTGTGTGTGTGTGTGTGTGTGTGTGTGTGTGCTTGCGTGCGTGCGTGTGTGTGTGTTTGTCTAGATTTGGAGGTGCGGTGGTAATACAGCTGAAAAAAAAAAAATCTGCTTGTGTGATGGTTCTATGCCACTATTCTCTGTGTCTGTCTTCCAAACCATTTTCGTCACATCGTAGTTGTACTTGCAGCTAACTGAAGGGCACCAGCTACTTCATGATGAAGGAAGGAACTCAGAGTTTGGCTGTCCTCATGACCATGACAGACATAACACTGTGGCGGGAATAAGGTCAAGGGCTAGCACATCCGTTGACCAAGGAGACAGGGACAACAACTCCCCTCCATTCTTGACCCACTAAGCACTGAAAGGAACTGTACCTGAGACTCTCCACATCCAGGGGTCAGTGCCTGAGCACTGGGCCATCAAGCCATCAATGTCAGTTAATACACAGTAGTTCCAACTGCTTCCCACAGTTATCGACCACAAACACACTGCTGCCACAGACAGAAGCCAGACAGTGCTGGCCTCAAAGATCATCATCATGTCTTCCCCCCCCCCCCCCCCCCCCCCCCCCCCCCCCCCCCCCCCGTCTCCCCCCCCCCCCCCCAACCTTAATGGCTTAGAATGTGTGGATCAATTCCAGACGATTGCGACGAAAGTGTGGATAACCAGGAAGTCTGGAAGGAAAAAAAAAGTCAGTTACTTAGGGGGAAGGGTGGGGGCAACATTTTCTTATTCACGTTAACAACTTACTGCCCTTTGCTCGGTTTGCTTCCGTAAATCTGCAGCATTAGAAAATCCATAGTACTCAGAGTATGTCAGCAGTGTTTTTTTAATACTAAGAGAATTCCACACATAAATTGTGGAGCAGTCTATTGAGGACTGAAATATACATGCTACAGTGAAATGTATAATGAGGAACTCGACGAAATGCCAGGCTGTTGTAGGGATTTCATATAATTACTCCTTCACTCAGTGATAATGATGGAATCAATGGAATATCAGTACGTAACTGATAGGTATCGATCAATGGATGTTTCTAGTTCTGGGGAATAAGAGCAAATACTGTCTATCTCTTCTCAACCAACACGGTCATGTTAATGCAAACACATTATTTCACCTACCAAATGAAAACCATCCAACAGCACTGTTCATTTTTGCAACAATACTGTGCGCATGAGTTTGCACATACGAATGTGCCGAGAGATAGGAGCTTCCCCTTCCCTACTGGCCTCTCCCCTCTTTTTCTCTCTCGCCAACAACGATAGCTTCTCACCCATTGATCACTTACATTCATTTCCAGTCATTATTAGCGTCACCCACACCCTTACATACAACTACACATATATATAACTACTGTCATCACAATCACCACCCAATAGGGTTTCTTGTTTCTTCATCATTTCTATCCCTTGCCACTAAGCACTACTATCAATCCACTATAATCACTACCCTCAG
>JADBJO010002881.1:150000-155000 GCA_016801955.1 Conus betulinus
TGGCTGTCACCACTCGCCTCGTGCCTCCCGGGAGTATGCTCTCTATATAGAAACAAGCGTCACGACCGGACAGCGGATCAACTGATTCCTTTCAGATGACTAAGCGTGATAATTATAGATAGGTTTCATCTCTTCACAATGACTCAGCTAGGATGAGAGCTTCTGTTAATGTCAAGATAATATTTATTAGGGGCTGTCTATTCAGTAGGTCTGCTATAAGGCTGTCTTTAATTTCAGGTAGTTATTGTGTTATGGTACCGTTTTAAAGGGCCGCTGGTTATATAAAAGCAGCTGTCTGGTGACTCAGTAACTGACCGTATGCATTCCTTTATATACATCTGTACTTCGTAAGTGTTTTTCTTTTTTTTTTTGTCAAATAACAAAATAGTCCATTTTGTCCACATTTTTTGGGTCTGGTTTTCGTTTGTTTGTCTATGTTTGCTAAGGTCTGTGTCTCTGTAGCTGTGGTCTAATCTCTGATCTGCCTAGCTTACTGGATGCTGGCGCTGTCTCCTTCTGTTGGCAACCGACAGTCGTTGTTGGAGATTTGTCATATACTGACCTTAACATCGCACTGCTGTGTAAGAGGGAAGCGCGCAGCCGTACATAATGTGAGGGATATAGATTTAGTTACTGGCATGACATGGAACAGACCGGTGTTATTTCTGTTGTAAAGGTTTCTTGGAGGAAACTTGCACATTCTCAGACATGGCCGAGCAAGGAAACATCCTCGGGTCGATGATTCAGCGCCCTGCCAAGAGCCTGCATTATACCCATCGTACTCGGCTGAGCTGTAAACAATATGAATGAAGTTTGTTTCTACTACAGTTACAATGGCGGATCAAATGATTGACTAGTTCATAATAATTGTTAAGTTCAATCATTTTGATTGTCAGGCTTAGAATGATTCGGAATATAAATTCTTAAAATCTTACAAAGACTTATCATAGAGCTTACGCAAAAGAAGGAAGAGAGAGAGAGAGAGAGAGAGAGAGAGAGAGAGAGAGAGAGAGAGAGAGAGAGAGAGAGAGAGAGAGAGAGAGAGAGAGAGAGAGAGAGAGAGAGAGAGAGGAGAGAGAGAGAGAGAGAGAGAGAGAGAGAGAGAGAGCGAGAGAGAGAGTTTTACAAGAAATGGTCAAGACAATGTAAAAGGTGACACGAGTCAGTTTCTGAGAAAAAAAAATTGTTTAACTATACTGACACCCCAAACTGCAAACAAATTTGAGCAAGTACATTTTCAGCCAATTTTTACTGGTAAATATGCTTTCAAATAAGAAGAAACTTGCTGAGTTCTTGTTGTTTTTTTTTCAGCATATAGGTACATGTTTTGTTGTTCATGTCATCACACACACACACACCACACACACACACACACACACACACGCGCGCATACATCCACACACACACACACACACACACACACACACACACACACTACATAGGGAACTTTGTGTTTCCTTGATATTTGATACGTCACACATTCTGCATTTGGTCGATCGATAGACTCAATGTCTGAATCAAACGCGGTTTTCCTTCACGCACGTGCAATGCGTGTATCGTAATCTTTCAAGGAAACGATTTTAAATGTCAAAAGGATCACGCCCACAGCATGTTCACGCAGCAGTCTTGGAACGTCAGCACAATCGTATCATCCTTACATAATGTCTCAAACTCGCGGTTAAAAGATTACAGAATATAGATGTCTGTGAAAGGTTGCCATAAAATCTCATCACATTTTTGCAACTGTCATTACGTACTTTTGCACTCTACGTTTTCTTTTTCAGGCAGAAGAATATTTCATTCTTACCATATGTTCAGTGAAGAATGCTCTCTACACAATTTCCAGCGTTTTGCATTTTTGTTAGACTGATAAAACTGGCTGGCATTGTGTTTAGTCGGACATCCTTAGAACCGCTGGAGATCGGAACAGGAAACAAGGATGGGCATGTGACATGCGTTTTTCTTTCCTTCTTCGGTGGTTGTTTGCTCTAAGGCTGGTGAACATTATCTTAAACGAAAGCTGAAGTATATATGTACGGCCATTTTTTGTGTGTGATTAAGAGTATGTGCGGCTTTTAGAGTTATCTAGACTTTGAATTCATCGTATGGTGATTTTATGTTGTGTCTAGTCCGCCATGTTTTAAAATGTCATTTTACATTATGCTTGTAATTACAGAACTAAGACTATCACTGTGCTGGATTCTGCTGCCACTACTGCTGCTGCTGCTGCTACTACTACTACTACTACTACTGCTGCTGTCTGCTGCTGTTGCTGCTGGTTGCCTGCTGCTGGTGCTGCTACTACTTTTATAACAACAACAATAAGCAACGGCACCCTACTACTACTACTACTACTACGACGACGACGACGACGACGACGACGACGCGCGACGACGACGGACGGCGACATTACAATTGACATTAATACAAGCTTATACCTCTCATACTGTGTGAATGTTATTGATTTGTCATACACAGAGTGAACACACTACTACTACTACTACTGCTACTGCTACTCTACTACTACTACTACTACTACGACGACGACGACGACGACATTGCAATTGACATTAATACAAGCTTATACCTCTCATACTGTGAAATGTTATTGATTTGTCATACAGAGTAAACACACAACACACACACACACACACACACACACACACACACACACACACACACACACACACACACTCACACGCTTCGCTCACTCTCTCTCTGTCACACACACACACACACACATTACACACACGGCACCCACACACACAGAACACCACACACACACCACACTCACACTCACACACTCACCACAATCACAAACACACACAAACAAACCACGCTGCGCGCGCGCACACACACACACACACACTACACACACCACACACACACACAACACACACACACACACACAACACAGACTCACACCACACACACACACACCATGGGTCCGGACGGAAGGACGGACTATCACAATGTCAAAATCGTGTGCTTTTTATCGTAGTTTATAAACAATGTTTTCCTTTTTTTTTTCCATTGGAAGAATTATGTTTCCTGGTTGCTCTTACTGGAGTTTAAGCATTATCTGGCAAGGCGGCTTGGCTATATTGTTTATGATTACTGACATGGCGTTGATTAATGATGATTCCATTGTACCCACTATATTGATAACGTTTGGAGTGTGATTATCTCATACTTGAATCTCTCTCTCACGTCTCCTCGCTCCTCACGACGACCTTTGAGTTAACAACGACCTAACATACTTCTCACAATACTGCTCCTTATACTTTCTCATACTCTGTTTCCTTTCTCTCTGTACCGAGTCGTTCACACATATCAATCTCTGATACAACTGTCCACTCATTTCTCAACACTTCTGTGTACGTCTGACGTCTTGCACTCTGACTGTTGTTTCTGTGTTATCTGTCATACTGTGTGAGCTGTTATCCGCTGTCACAGTCCCACACCAACCTCTCTCTCTCACTCCTGTCGCTTCACACTCTACACACTCTCTGCTCGCTCACTCTCTCTCGTCAGTTACACACACCACACTCCCTTCTCCCGCATCCCCTCACACACATTTCCGCTTCTCGGGTTCCCTCTGCCACCAGAACGACACACTGGTTTCCGTTCTCCCACACACACATCTCTGACAAACGCACCAAATACATTCCTATACCGAGACGAATGGCGCTCCAATCTTTCTATGTCGCCTAAACTCTGCCGTTGTCTCTGAACTCTTCTCTCCCTCGACTCCTCTCCCCCCCGCTCCCTCCCACCATTCCCTCCCTCCCCTAGTTCCCCCCACCCTCCCTCTCTCACCTGAATCCCCTGTTCTCACTGTTCTCATCTCTCTCCTCTGCCTCCTTCTGACTCTCATCCCTGAGTGCTGAAGACTTCCAGACACACAAAAACGAGTACATCTCCCAGACGAAAACCAGGTCTTGGTAGTCCATCACGAGAACAATGATGCCAGATTCTGAAAACCAGAGGTATCTGCATGACAGAAGGCAATCGGATGTTATTTCCACAGCATAGGAAAAACAACGTCCTTGGTGTATTTGGCATATTTGCAGGTGTGGCTGAGTGGAATATTTTCTTCTTTTTTTTTTTGCAGTGATACAAACTCGGCCTCTTCTCCTTGAATTGATCCACCAACGTCTGTGAAAGGTATGCACGAAAGCTATGTATGATATGTCTGACTGGCTACGCGGGTTGGTCTGTCTGTTGACTCGTTATTTCTCTATACGAGTAAAATCTGATCGCGTAGTGTGCTTACTTTTAGCACATTGCGCGCTAGATGTTCTTTTTGTCAAGCGAAAATGTCAGTGTGTCAAACGGGCACGCCCACGAGAACACTTTGTGCAGCAGGTGGAAGGTGGTACGTATTGATCTTGCAACCAAGAGAACGAAGATGTCCTGGGAAGATGGCGCTGCAGGGAAACATGCCAAGGTCACTAACAAAAGCCAGTGGATATTTTGAGTTACAATATAAAAATACGCTATGAAATGTCGATGGATAGACGGTTTGTGTTAGGATGTAAAAGGTGCTGCACAAAAATCAATGGGGATTTTGAGTATTGCAGAAAGGAGTGTCACAGCTAGCGGATACTTTGTGCAGTTTAGTAGTCTTGGGGACCTGCGATAGTTCTCATCTCTTTACCAAGACTCATGACACGTGACTGCTATAGTCGAACTCCTATACCCCACCGATGGCTGCCTCGACAAATGGGATATTGACTGATCCTGTCTACTCTTCTGGTGTGTATTCAGCCACTAGCAGTTCTTGATGTATGTTGAATTAGGAGATCGACGTCGGTACATTGACTAGCCCCCAGGCGTGGTAGAGGCTCAAACTCGTGATTTTCAGGTAAAGAATCTAGGATTTTAACCACTGGGCCCTCAAAGCAGTCACTGTTATCTGATATCCAGTTCAGCCCTCGCTGCCTACTACAGTTATCAGCCACAGACACACACACACACACACACCGAGGCCACAGAAA
>JADBJO010002881.1:160000-165000 GCA_016801955.1 Conus betulinus
CTACAAATGCTTTCTTAGTATTACTGACTATACTTACGTACGAAAAAAAAATGAAAGTAGTTCTTTCTCTGCATTCTTATCAAGCATGCTAAACTGAGAGAAGCGACATCAACCTGTTGCCATGGATTTTTACACCAAGAAATTGATATTCTGGTCTATATTATGTCCTAGAGATTTCCTCATCCAGCTTTATGTTGGCATTTTCTCTTAATAATAGACTGGCCTGTTCGAATAAACCATCTGAGCTTGACTCTCTTTCGTTCTCCCTGTCTCTCTGTCTGTCTGTCTCTGTCTGTCTGTCTCTCTGTTGGTTTGTCTGTCCCTCTGTCTGTCTGTGTCTCACTCACTCTGTGTCTCTTTCTCTATCTGTCGCTGTCTGTGTGTCTGTTTTTCTGCCTGTGTGTCTGTCTCTCGCTGTCTCTGTCTCTTTCTCTGTCTGTCTGTCTCTCTCTCTCTTTCTCTCTCTTTCTGTCCCCGTCTCTCTGTTTCTGTCTCTCTGTACGTCCGTCTGTCTATCTTTCTGTCTGCCCCCCCCCCCTCTTTCCTTCTCCCTTACTCCCCCCCCCCCCCTCTCTCTCTCTCTCTAAGCGTCATCAGCAATTAACTGCAACAGCATTAGTTCAAAAAAGGTATTTCTGAGTTTCATTATCTTCAAAATACAATGCCAGGGTAAGGGAGAGGTATTTTCTTGGATAAAAGCGCAGAAGATATTGTTGCACCATCACCACTTTCCCTTCACGAACTCACAGATTCACAAACATGGGTGAATTCGAGGAACATTTTATAGATCGCTGACGTCCTTCTCGCTTGAATAAAACGATGTAAGCTCAGTTCTGCTCCCTAGACAACATCTTCAACTACCAGTCGGTCATCCCAAAGAGGAAACAGCAAATCATTGGAACTGCCCGCCTCGAATTTCAGTCGCCAGACAATCTCTATTGGTTAATCGATCATTTCATGCTTTTATCTCCTCATCAGTGAAACGCATCTGTGATGTCTTTCTGCTCCTATAGTAGACAACACGTGTAGTACTGTTGTTTCAAGGTGTTGATGTAAAGATTAGCATGTCACGACAATTGCTCTGTGTCAGCATGGGGACATGAGCTGTGCCACGTAGCGATGGTCAAGTGATCTCTTTGATTCTGGTTTGTGCAAAAAAAAAAACAAAAAAAAATAAAAAAAAAAAAGGTCACGCTCAATTTTTCACCACGTTCACTTTAAAAAAAGGATCAGTAGATCTTATGTCATATCGTTGACAGACAAACAGACAGGTGTGACAATATAACTCCCTGACAGACGAAAAAATGATGATTGAGGGCAGAGACAGATTAAACCTTGGCTCGAGACCTAAAAGCACTCCAGAGTAGAACATCTTGCAGATAAGTATTCTATCTAAAGGGTGATGATTTTGAGCTGAAAGGACAGTCCCATTCAAATCTGGAAGAGATTCAGTTTTGCCGACGTGTCAAACTTTCCCCACACGTACCCATTTTTCAAAGAATGGCGCCTTTCACCACTGACGACATTAGCTGTCAGTGCTCGACTCCTGTCTCCCGAGGGTATGCTCTCCAAGATCGAAACAGGGGTCACGGCTGGGACGGCAGATCATTGTTTCCTTTGGGGGTGACTGTTATGAGATTTGTGGATATGTATCATTCTCTCACGGGGACTGAACTAGGTGCGGAAGTTTCTTTTCCTGTTGGGAACATTTTGGTACTTTTAATACATGGTCCATAAAGTCAGCCCACCATGAGGCTGTTCTCACATTCAGCCAGTTATAGTTTTCTATGGCGCAGAAAGTTTTCTTTAAGGGCTGTTGAGTTGTATAGAAGCTCCTGTCTAGTCAGTCAGTAACTCACATTATATGTTCTTTTATACGCATTTGTGTGGCAGATTTGATGGCATTTTTCTCACTACCCACTTTTCCTTCCGTTTTTCATTGTTTCTTGGTTCTTCACTTCTTTGTTCTTCCGGAGGAATTCTTCATTTCGACTTCCTTGTCGTTTTTTTTCTTTCCTCTTTTCTCCACACCCCTGTATTTTTGCTAAAATTTGGGTATGTACAGATAAGTTCTGATTTGTTAAGTTTCATCAATCTGTATGCGACCACCACTCCTCTAATGCCAGAGCGTCATCAAAGGGGTTAATATCGAGAGCTATAAAAACGTCTATGCTTTGGTAAAGAAATCATTTTTTTTTACTTGATTTAACTTGAACAAAGTTATTGATAGGCCATGTTTTAGATCAGCTTCCAACACTAGTCACTGTTTGAATTTTTACGCTTATAATCATAGTTATTGTCCTCCGTGCACCACCAAATGGGATTAAAGAGAACGAATCGTTGAAAACATAGATTCGATCGTTGCATTCATTGTTTTCAGAAAACAGCCAAATAGCATATTAGAATGTAACTTTAAGCTGTGGTTAATGACTAAAGGCAAGGGAAGCTTTCTCCAAACTGAGCAGATTTGACTCATTTCTTTTTGTCCATCGGGTGTGATTAAAATGTACTGAAAAACTCACCATATCACTTCCAGTGTCTGAACATCCCGTCCAGCGGAGAACCCAGACATAGATGTCGTTAAAAAGTCGTCAAGCAGTTATCTCCAGCCAATCTCTGTCTTCGTTCACAGTGTAGAATATCTTGGAGACTTTCTTGACGCAAATAATCTATAGGTTCGGGAGGGAGTGTGGTCTTGAGAAATACGCTCGGGAAATGAAGAGAGTTCTGATGAAATGATTGCCTCCCTAGTTCGTTTAGCCCAGCGTCTATATACACCCACGAGTCTGATGGGAAAATCAGAAAGTAAACAGAACCAGGCCTTGCACATAATCACTGAAACAAGCTCACATGTTATTCGTACATTTAAATGACACAGTTGAAAAGTGTAAACACACATACACACGTGCGCGCGCGCGCGCTCGCACACACACACACACACACACACACACACACACACACACACACACACACACACACACACACACACACACACACACACACACACACGCACGCGCGCGCACACACACACACACACACACACACACACACACACACACACACACACACACACACACACACACACACACACACGCACACGCGCACACACACACCACACACACACACACTCACACACGTAGTGTGTGTGCGCGCGTGCATGATGCATGGGTGGACGGATATGTGAGTGAGTAGGGAGGCATAGCGACACATAACCTTGTCTACTGTTTGTTAATGATAGTCTATAAACCTTTCTTTTTTTCTTCAGTTGAAGAATTAATTTTCTCTAGGGCTGGCATCTGAAACAAAACAAATGTGCCCAAGACGGTTGGGACCTATTGGTGATGACATTAAAATGGCTCTGATGTTGGTTTTTCCATGCAGCCACTCTATCTGACAGGGCGTTCTTACTCCTCTATCCCTCTGTCTCACTCACCATTTCCTTACCGCCCTCTCTTCTGAGTTAACCCCCCCTCCCTTCTCTGCCTCCTCATTTTAATGTCAGCCTCCGTGAAGAAACCAGCACTGTGCACGATAACCGCAATTCGTACCCAGACGTGGACAGAGCGCTTTCTGCATCATATAAGGCAGTATATGATTTCATTTCTCAACAACAAAAGAACATCAGCTCTCAGCAATGCACCTCAAAGCATGCAGACGGTATTGTATGGAACTGCTTCTCTTTGGTGGCTATAGAAAACATACTTTTTGTCGAAAGACATGCATGTCAACGGCAGAACTAACAAAGAAAGATTCTGTTTGTAGCTTATAGCCAGTCGGCATCAGTAGGACAGCTTTTCAACTCAATTCCTCAGTGTATCAACAAAGTCTGTTCGAGTTAGCTGCTTCTCTCACAAAGACCACTTGAGAGTCATCTGTAGCTTTGAACAGAAATGTCAAAGGGTTATTACATCCACGCTAAGGTTTCTCTCTACATCACAGAGACTAACGTCTGTTCTGTGTTGTAAAGGTGCCCTGCTTGACAGCACACTTGATCTGGAGGTAAGAAACGTGCAGGTCCATGGTTCGATTACTAAAATGGAATGTTTTTTTTCTTGCTTTTATTTCCCTCCTTCTCTGAAAGAAGAAGAGCATCAGCAATAACAACGGTGAGAAAGGTTGTGATATAGATCTTCCTTATGATGATAATGATGATGATGATGATGATGATGATGATGATCATTATCATCATCATCATCATCATCATCATCATCATCATCATCATCATCATCATCATCTTCATCATCATTACTGTTACTGGTCTCGACATCGTTCTTGTTGTCGTCGTCGTGTTTTTTGTGTTATTATCATTTTCGTATTACCCATTGTTGTGTCGTTGTGGTTGTTGCTGCTGTTGTAGTTGTTGTTGTTTTTTGTTGTCTTGTTGTTGTTGTTGTTGTTGTTGTTGTTCTTCTTCTTCTTCTTCTTCTTCTTCTTCTTCTTCATCTTCTCTTCCTCTTCTTCTCTTCTTCTTCTTCTTCTTCTTCTTCTTCTTCTTCTTCTTCTTCTTCTTCAGTGGATTGTCGGTCCGGGTGTTTACGTTTCGTTCTACATCCTACGTACCGTAATTATGTGGCCCTTATAAAACCGACAAGAGTCTCCAAGCTGATAGCAAAGGCTCCAAACAACCGTCCAAGCTGGGCTGGAAACACACAAGATGTCTTTCCTAGGAGGCAGTCATCCGCCTCTTTGTCCGTGATAATCAGTGTTGTATGGACACGGCTGTATGCGCTTAAGGAACAAGGAAAGCTACTCACTTTTCATGAACAGCTAGAAGAGGAATACCTGCTGTGAAAATGGTCTTGATGCTAGCTTGTTGCTGTTGGTGTTAAGAAATCAGGTTAGTTTGTATGAGGCAGCCAAGAACAGTCGCACTGTCTGTCTGTGTCTGTCTGTCTCTCTGTCTGTCTGTCTCTTTTCTCTTTCTGTCTGTCTGTCTCTCTGTCTTCCTCCCCTCCTCTCTCTCTCTCTCTCTCTCTCTCTCTCTCTCTCTCTCTCTCTCT
>JADBJO010002881.1:170000-180000 GCA_016801955.1 Conus betulinus
GAATGCCAGACAGTGCTGTCATCAAAGAATAATCGCCATGTATTTCCAGAGCCCCCCGCCACCTCACTAGCCTAGAATGTACGGATCAATCCCAGACGATTGTGACGAAAGTGGATAATCAGGAAGTCAGGGAAGGGAGTCAGATGCTTGGGCAGAAGGGGTGGGAGGGTGGGGAGGGGAAAAGCAGAATGTTCTCATTCAGGTTAACACTTAACCGTCTTAAGGTCGATTTGTGTTGCAGTAAATTTACGGCCTTGGTTAATTCATGGCAATCAGTGTGAGTCAGCAGTGTGCTCTAACAGTGTAGACAGTTCATCGCACAGATTCAGGAGCAGTTTTTGATGAGGTGTAATACATACATGCTACAGTTCACACTGTACAGATTTCGTGTGACTGCTCCTTCAGTCAGTGATACAATAAAAATCACTGTAAATGTGAATATCATAACACACTGGTGAATATCACTCTGGTGAGCAGTCAAACGTTTCTTTCTGTTTCTGCCCGCGAAATGAAGAGAGCATGCATGATGGCAGGGAAAGTGTACGGCATCGTGGAAAGTTTCTGGTTCTTATTTCTGGCCCGTAATGACAGCATGTATCTGCAAGGTATATATACACACCAGTTCGTAGATTACAAACAGAAAGTCGCTCCGTCAGAGACTGGGCTCTTTAAATCTGTTCATGAACACCCTCACAATATCCAGGTCATTTGATGACGTCTTGACTGACTGAGTATTGCCATAAAATTTCGAAAAAAATGATCAGGAACTTCCTAAACTGTCTAGTTACGCACTCGCACTGTAACATAGATACTAATAGGCTAACTGAAAACGCTTTTTTTTGCTCTATAAAACAAACGATAAAAACATTTCCCAATATTTTTTTTTTTTTGCTTGCATACATAATCGAAATAAGAATGGGGCGCTCTCTGAAGATTGTGTTCCTCAAACAAAGCAGCTAGCGGTAATTTCCTTTTGGAGATATACAGTTTCCACCAAATTTTAATGTCCTTTCATTTCAATAGCCAAAATTAAAGCTTGATAACCATGTCATGGTCTCAAGAACACAAAATACAGATCTAAATATAACAACGAGAATGAATTCTAGTTCACTGACCTCTACTTTTTACTACACTTTTCTTATATTTACGGAATGATGAACCGTAACAAATTAGCCATACAGTGTAGCTCTCTCTCTCTTCTCTCTCTCTCTCTCTCTTTCTCTCTTCTCTCTCTGTCACTCACGTCTCTCTCTATCTGTCTCTGTCTCTCTCTCTCCTGTCTTTTGTCTTTGTGTTTGTTATCTGTATCTGTCTGTCTCTGTCTCCTTCGTCTGTCTCTCTCTCTCTCTCTGTCTCTCTCTCTCTCTCTCTCTCTCTCTCTCTCTCTCCTCTCCTCTCTTCTCTCTCTCTCTCTCTCTCTCTCTCCCCCTTCCCCCACCCTCTCATTTCCCGCCCCTCTATCACTTTACCATAGTCGGTATAAATTTTGAGAACAGGCAGAGCTTAGGCCAGCCTCAAAGAGGCAGAACCAGCGACACGCATATGACCGCACGCCCATATCCAGACATGGATAGACAGCTGTCTGCATCACAGATGACCCTATCTGACGTCATTGCCATAACAAAAAGGGCAGCAGCTTTCGCGATGCATCCTGCAACATCCAGGCTGTAGCTGCGTGGCGGAGTATTTCTTTTTTCATTGATGTGTATAGGAAACATACCCTCCGTCTGAAAGACATGTATAAGGTTTAAACAGTAGAACGAAAAGAGAAAGTTCTCTTTTGTAGTTGGCCAGTCTGTGTTAGTAGTACAACCTTTTCAACTTTATTCCTCAGTGTACCAGAAGAGACTGTCGAGTGAGTTGCTTCCCTTGTAAAGACTGCTAGAGTTGCTTCCCTGTAAAGACTGCTAGAGTTGCCTTTCTTGTACAGGCTGCTTGAGAGGTATCTGTTGCTATGAATGGAAAATGTCGGACAGTCTCTACACCCATGCTGCGATTTCTTTCTTTATCAGCCGCCGTGGCGAAGTGGTTTAGCGCCGCGGACTCCCGGCTGGGAGGTCATAGGTTCAATTCCATCAGAGTGATGTGGGATTTTTCTGCCCCGACCAGGTCCTACACTGAGCTGAGTTTACTAAGGGCTAAGTTGGGAAGACTGATACCACACAGTCCAGTTTTTAAATCCGCTATATGGATGCATCTCTGACAGTGTTGCTCAAATTTCCTGACCAACACTGCTGTGTCTGTATCTCTCGGGCCTGGTTGACCCCGGGATGTATCATGAAAGCAAGCATGGTGTACAGCCCTGTCAAGCAGTCTCAGACAGGAAATCCGTAGCATCATCATCATTTTCACTCCAATCGATCAGCATTAAAAATGTTTCAAATTCTGTGGCTTTTCATGCCCTGCTCTCACGATGACCTCAGTTTCGATGTCTTCTCCATGTCTATGGCCTCCGGAGGGAGAGCTCACTCGCGCCGGCTCCACGACTAAGCAATTATTGTCGTCAGTAAGGGGTTTAGTAAGCGGTGTCCCTGCGCATGTTAGATCAGAACAGGCACTTAAGAACACCACCGAAGTGACTCGGCAGCAGTGTGGCGTCTCCTCAGGCGAGTAGCCTCTTGACGACTTGACATTGACTGCTCCCTGTGGATTGCCGGTGTTGGGGCTATGGCGGGCCGGGCCGGGCTGTGGCTGTGGACGGGGGGTTCGGAATGAGCGGCGTGGGTGCAGTGCCACTGAGGTGGCACAGAAGATGGGACAGAAAAAAAAGGAAAAAGAAAAGAAAAGCACACGCGTAGGAGAAATAATCAAACCTAAATCATGCATCAGTTTATGTACCTTCTACTTACTTTGATTTTCTAGGCTAATCACAGTATTCTGACTGAAGTTTTAAGAACAACCAGCGTCACCAGAAACTGTCGAACGGTCGATTCTCCCAGTAGACTGTCCGGGACGACACATTAGTTTTCCTGTCCAACCAACGTAGCGTAGTTATGAGGTCCTATAAAAGGCGACCTTTTCCATCAACAGGTCTCCCGCCGTGATACTAAAGGGCGGAAACAAAGAGTCAAAACTGGGCGCAGAAACACAAGATTCCTTTCTTTGGAGGCAGCCCGTCGCCTTTTCGTATAGGATAGTCAGTCCATTTGGTATGGATGCAGTTATATCGCCCAAGGGAGGGATTCGGGAACAGGGAAAGCTACTTTCTTTTATACAGCTAATTCAAGCAAGCAACCAAGCAAACTAAAATGCTGATTTATTCGTTTATGCTGCTGGTACTGAAATCAGCAAGTCATGTTCATCAAGCCGGTTCCAGCTTCTACTCGTAATCAGAAAATGTATCCCCCCACACAGGTCCCACCTCATCGTCCTCCTCCTCTTTTTACATCTTTTCTGTCTATAGTCCTCCCTCCTTTCCGACTCTCTCTCTCTTTCTCTCTGTCTCTGTCTCTCAACTCTGTCTGTCTCTCCCTCCCTCCCTTACTGCGTCAGTCCCTCCATTCTTCTTCTTCTTCTTCTTTCTGCTCCTCCCTCCTCCCCCTCCTTCTATTTTTTCTTCTGTTTCCTCTCTCTCTCTCTCTCTCTCTCTCTCTCTCTCTCTCTGTGTCTGTCTTTCTTTTCTCTCGCTTACTTGATTGCTTCTGTGTATGAGGATGACAGAGACTGCACGCACACACCACACACACACACACACACACACACACACACACACACACACACACACACACACACACACACTCTCTCTCTCTCTCTCTCCACCCTCTCCCACACAGACACTCTCTCTCTCTCTCTCTCTCTCCCTCTCTCTCCTCTCTCTCTCTCTCTCTCTGTCCGAGTCTCTGAATCTGTCTGTCTGTCTCTCTCTCTTGCTTACTTGATTGCTTCTGTGTACGAGGATGATAGAGACTGGCGCACAAGTGGCACCATTCCACGTTTTGGGACTCCCTTCATGCCTATGAAAAAACAGAAGGTATCCTTTTCATGTACTACAGAAGAAGAGAGGAGATGGGCTATGCTAACCAAGCATTCTCAAATGCCTAGTGGAATTCCGTGATGACATACTGACAGGCGACAGCATCTGTGTTGTCCGAGTAGTGTCTATTTCTGTTTCAGCTACGCGATGAAGAGAGAGAGAGAGAGAGAGAGAGAGAGAGAGTAGAGAGAGAGAGAGAGAGAGAGAAGAAACATTGGAGAAAGAGACAGTCAGACAGACTGAAAAAAGAGAGAAACATAGAGAAAGAGACAGACAGACAGACTGAGAGAGAGAGAGAGAGAGGAGAGAGAGAGAGAGAGAGAGAGAGAGAGAGAGACAGAGACAGACAGACAGACATACAGGTAGACAGAGTAAACGAGAAAGACAGAATACATAGAAAGAGACTGACAGACAGACTGACTGATAGACAGACAGACGAACAAATATAGAGAGAGAGAGAGAGAGAGAGAGAGAGAGAGTAGAAGAGAGAGAGAGAAAGAGAGAGTGTATGTGTGTGTTCCCCTACCCTCCTCCTGCTTTCTTCTTGGGCCTTAAGCCTTTCGTGCGACACCACAATACCAAATCCAACGTGCAGAAAACACTGCCCACATGGGAAACAAACCTAAAGCAAGAACGGGAACTGTCTCGGCAAAATGTATAATGAGGTACATTCTTGTTGGTCACATTTTTGTAGGTCACCAGATATATACACAGACAGAACAAAACAAACAAACAAACAAAAAAACACCCCCCCCCCCGAAAAAAAAAAAAAAAAAAAAAACAGAAAAAACTAATGGCGCTGCACCATGCCAGCCGCCCTTCTCTTCCTGGGCAATGCGAACTTCTCACAAGGAAATTGTGTGTGCGCGATAAAGCGATCCTTGTTGATGGCTCCCTCAAGCAATTTGCCGAACACCCTATACTATTGCCCCCTCCCAGTCCTTTCCCCGTCTCTCTCCCCTCTTCAGAACCTCCCGTCTCCTTCCCTCCCATCCCATCAGTTCACCTTCCCCTCTCTAACCCCTCACCATATACCCCCACCACCCTGTTCCTTCACCTGTCCTTCCACCCATTCCCGTTTCCATCGATACCCCCCCCCCCCCCCCCCCCCCCCCCCCCCCCCCCCCCTTAGAACCCGCTTCGAATCCCAACATTGCTTTCCAGATACAATCGCATTTTTTTTGTCACTGCATTAAAAAAAAAAGCGATTTTTGCGACTATCTAGCAGAAAAGGGAATTCACTCTTGTTGAGCCCAGCGTGTTAGTAAGTCACCATGTCAGATTTGGAGAAGATTGCATGAAGAGAGTGGGTTTGAAAGCCCCAGTCCCTCTTTCCCTCGTCCTCTCTTCTCCTTTCTCTCCATCCCATACTCCAACCTTCCGTCCCCCAACTCCAGTTCTCCCGCTTCCCCCCCCCCCCCCCCCCTTAGGCCCTTCCCCGACCTCCCCTCACCCCATTTTGCCCTCTCCCCCTTCCCCCTTACTATTCTCCCCCTACTTACCCCCCCGTACACCCTCCTCCCCTCCCTCTCCCCATCACCCTTTTCCTAACCATCGCGTGGTCCCCCCCCCCCCCCCCACCTTTATCCCTTACTCTCCTATCAACCCATCCCTATACCGCCCCCGCCCCCCCTCCCTCCCCCCCGTTTTCCCCCTCCTTTCGTCTCCTCTTTCCCTTAGATCCGCTTCGAATCCCGACTTTGCTTAGCTTCACAATAGAATCGTATTTTTTGTCGCATTAAAAAAGAAAAAGCGAGTAATGCATCTGTGCAATAAAATGTATCATTTCGGTCTGCGCCATTATGGCAGTAAGTCGCATGCTACACTTAGAGATCGGAGAAAACTGCGGATTTATATAAAGAACAAGAAAGATGGGACACAGACATACACACAAACACATACAAAGACACAGACAGACAGATAGACCGCACGTACTTTATGTATTGCATATGCCAAAGGGAACGATTCATTGAATCCCACCCGGAGTATCAGGTTTTTGTTTTTGCTTGTGAAGATAAAATGGAGTTTCTTGTCCTTAGCACTCTCCCTTAGGGGAGTAATTTATATCCAGGAAACAAACTAAAGTGTTTGGAACAGCACTGACAGGCTTTTTGTCCTGCAAATAGGTGTGCCTCCTTTTAGGCGCGCTGCTAAAGGGATACGTTTGTAATCTAGGATCATTTCAATGCACTGGACACGACGCGCTCGCTAACACACACACACACACACACACACACACACACACACACACACACACACACACACACACACACACACACGCACACACACACACATACACACACGCACGTACGCACGCAAGCACGGACGCACGCACATCTGTATCTAAATCTTTATCTGCCTGCCTCTCTGTCTATCCGTCTCTCTATCTATCTGCCTATCTATCTATGTATCTAACTATCTATCTATCTATCTGTCTGTCTATCTATTTAACTCGATTCATCTCTACCTACGTATCTATGTATCTATCCATCCATCCATCCATGAATACATACATACATACAAACGTCCATTCATGCACACATACAACATTTTATCATCCAAAATGGAATTGCATGGGACACACACACACACACACACACACACACACACACACACACACACACACACACACACACACACACCTAGAACCACCAACATTAGAAAGCAAAATATGCAAAGGCTCGTGCGCTCATAACCACTGGCATGACCACCAAACAACGAAAGACAAACGGCTGTCACCCCCCGTCCTCCTCTCCCCAACCCCACACCTACCCCCTATCTTTCTTCCACTCCCCACGCAAACACTTTCCGCCTACACCCATATTTTATGACGAATTTCGTACAGGGGAGAAAAGAGGACTTTACAACAAAGCGCCTCCAGTACACCCTTAACACAAACACTCTATCATCACCACCCACCACTACCATCACCTCACCCCCCAAAACAAACAAACAAACAAGCAAACAACAACTACCAGAAACAAGATCAACATATGGTCGAACCACTTTCCTCTACACTCTAAAGTTACATGTTCCAGTAGCAAATTTTCAGAGAGAGAGAGAGAGAGAGAGAGAGAGAGAGAGAGAGAGAGAGAGAGAGAGAGAGAGAGAGAGAGACAGAGACAGAGAGAGAGAGAGAGAGAGAGAGAGAGAGACAGAGAGAGAGAGAGCTGTGTCCTACAACATAATGGATACAGCAAAAAACAACACACACAAAAAAAAAAAAACCGAATAACTTTGCCACGTTCCACTGATAGAGTGGAATCCTCATTCAATGGACCCCACCAGCTGATGCAAACAGTGTGTCAAAAAGCATGCACTTCTACTGCTGCATAAAATATCTTCCCTAGCTTTGGTTATGTTATGTAGTGTATTGCACTCAACGCGGGTTTCCCATTTTATAGGCTGGTGCTATTCAGATCTGCATTTGTATGTGTGTGTGTGTGTGTGTGTGTGTGTGTGTGTGTGTGTGAGTGTGTGTGTGTGTGTGTGGTGTGTGTGTGTGTGTGTGTGTGTGTGGGTGTGTGTGTGTGTGTGTGTGTGGTGTGTGTGTGTGTGTGCGTGCGTGTGTGTGTGTGCGTGTGTGTGTGGTGTGTGTATGTATGTGCGTGCGTGCGTGCGTGCGTGCGTGTGTGCGTGTGTGCGTGCGTGCGTTGCGTGTGTGTGTGTGTGTGTGGTGTGTGTGTGGTGTGTGTGTGTGTGTGAGCGCGCGCGCGTGCGTGCATGTGTGTGTGTGTGTGTATGTGTGTGTATGAGTGTGTGTGAATGAGAGAGAGAGAGAGAGAGAGAGAGAGAGAGAGAGAGAGAGAGAGAGAGAGAGAGAGAGAGAGAGAAATGACTACCAACAATGAAAGAGACAGACGGCTGTCACCCAGATCCTTCTACCCCGAACCCTCACCCGTCACCCGTCACTTTTCTTCCCCTTCCCGACTCAAAACACTTTCGTCCTACTCTTACATTTTATGACGACATTTGTGCTGGGGAAAAGAGAACATTTACAGCAAAACTCCCATGTACAAAATAAACCGCTAAACAACCACACACACACAACACACACCACACACACACAACACACACACACACACACACACCACACACACAACACACACAGCCACACGCACACGCACGCAACACGCACACCACACACACACCCACACCACACACACACACACACAGCACGCACACACACACACACACACAAACACACTGCCATCACCTCCACCAACCACTACCACCACCACCCAAACCAAATGAGACGAGAGAGAGAGAGGACAAGACAAAACAACAACAGCAACAACAACTACCAGAAGAAAGATCACACGTGACCAAGCCCCTTGCACTTTACTGTGAAAATTATATCAGAGTTACATGATCCAGCTGGAAACTTTCCTAAAAATGAGAGAGAGAGAGAAGATAGGAGAGAGAGAGAGAGAGAAGAGAGAGAAGACATACAGGACAGACAGACAGACAGAGATAGAGGGAGGGAGGGAGAGAGAGAGATATGAGAGAGAGAGAAGAGAGAGAGAGAGGGAGGGATAGAAATGAGAGAGAGAGAGACAGAGACAGAGAGACAGAAGACAGAGACAGACAGAGACAGACAGAGATAGACATACAGACAGAGGAGGCAGAATACGGAGACAAAAAAAAAACTATATCCCACAAAATAATGAATACACAAAAAAAACCGAATATATCCTACCCGGTTCCGTTTGGTAGAGTGGACTCCTCCTTCAGTGAGTGGACTCACCAACTGATGCAGATGGTGTGTCAACGGAAAGCATGCACCCTGCTATTGATTAGAATGACCGGAGACTACCTTACACCATTGAAGGGGAAGGGGCCCTCTATCTGGATCGATGGGAGAAAAAAAAAAAAAACAAAGAAAGAATTCCCACTCAGCTGCGTACTAGTCCATGCATGATACTCTCGCAAGGGCTCGTGTTCTGTTGTTATGGAAATGACAATCAGTTGCTTTATTCTGTCATACATAGAATACTCCCCCTAGCGCTGGTTGTATTATGGAGAGAGAGAGAGAGAGAGAGAGAGAGAGAGAGAGAGAGAGAGAGAGAGAGAGAAGAGAATAAGCCTGTAGATTCAGAAGCGTTAAAAGACACAGGAAGGGTGTGAAGTGAAAATTCATGGGGCCCATTGGAGAGATGGGAGAGAGAGAGAGATAGACGAGAGAGAGAGAGAGTAGACAGAGAGAGAGGAGAGAGAGAGAGAGAGAGAGAGAGAGAGACAGAGAGAGAGACAGAGAGAGAGACAGAGAGACAGAGAGAGGAGAGAGAGAGATAGCTAGAGAGAGAGAGAAGAGAGAGAGAGAAGCCTTGTAACCAGTGCTGTGGGAAGATGCATGGTGGGAGGGCTAGTCTTTCCGCCAACGACACACATTGCAACACAACTGCAGGTGCAAGTAATGCATCTGAAACAGAGAGCAAGAGAGACAAGGGACTCTAGATTCAGGAGAGAGAGGACAGGAGGACAGACCACCTCACCAAACCCCGAGGACAGACACCCGCGAGACAGCGAGACTTGCAGAGGAGAGAGAGAGAGAGAGAGAGAGAGAGAGAGAGAGAGAGAAGAGAGAGAGGAGAGAGAGACAGTGAAGACAGACAGACAGACAGACAAAGACGAGAGACAGAGACATACAGTGGAGACAGAGCGAGAGAGAGAGAGAGAGAGAGAGAGAGAGAAAGAGAGAGAGAGTATTTTCTATGCAGGAATGTGCACCTGCATCAAAAGTAAGCAAATGTGCTAACAAGTGCACACGCACAAAAACTCACACATCACACTCAACACCTTCAATCAGCAACGCATCAATCTTTATAGGTTCTATCAGCAAACTTACCTGCACACACACACAAGCATTGATTAAAAAGATTAACAAATGAAGTCATTATAATCAATGAATATGGAAAGAAAAAAAATATGTCTGGAACACAAGAGCAATGATACAAAAGATGCACAGAGAGAGAGAGAGATAGAGGAGAGAGAGAGAGAGAGAGAGAGAGAGAGAGAGAGAGAGAG
>JADBJO010002881.1:197500-210000 GCA_016801955.1 Conus betulinus
ACACACACACACACACACACACACACACACACACACACACACACACACACACACACACACACACACACACAAAGACATTGACAGGCAGCCACGCACATGCTCGATTTACCGTTTACTGATTTCACTGGTGGTAAAAAACTTACGACACACCTACAAAAATAATTGTAACAAACGGCTAAGATATTAAATGCAGATATCGGTTTTCTTTTTAATTCATGGTGTCAGCATCAGATTATTGCTTGCTGTACACAAGATGTGCTTATGATCTTCACCTTCCACGAATCACATGTCACTGTTTTCCATAAATGCCGTCTACAAGTCAGACTGTCTGGCTTGCCAACCTGTTACTGACAGACTCCATTTCAATTTCTTTTTCTGATAAAAACATACGTGGTAAAATCCTACTTTACTGGTGGAGACATCGACAGCAATGTGTTGTGGAATTCAGTGTCAAATCAAAGGCACACCAGTTTGAGGAACTTAAATTCGATTCACTATCGATAAGCAGACTCTCACAGAACCTGACATTTCATGGATATATATTTTTTTTTTCAAAACCATAGTATGTCTTTCTAGCTGTTGCGTGTCTTTTTCTTTCCTACTGAAAGTTCTCTATTATGCACACAACCCACAACAGTGGCAGAATAATGATTAAAGTTCAGTGTGTCCATCAAACAGATGAAGATGGAAGAATCATCATTGACATCTCGATGTGGCAGCTGAGGAGCATAGAACCTGAAGATGAACACAGATTCCATGTGATTTGATATTCGACAGTCGTGGAGTTGTTTCCGAACTTGGTGGCGCCCTTTAAGAGTGCAGTTTACTCACAATGGATCCTTGACTAAGAAAATATTGAATATTGTCGTCAGTAGAATGTGTTGTAAGTAGGTTCCACCGTACATTTGTACAGAACAAAACCAAAGTAACTGAGTGATAGTGCAGTGTCTCTTCTGGTGGGATGCCTGATGGAAAGTTAATAGAAATGACTCTGAAACTGAAGAGATGCTGAGACGACTACATGACAAATCCTGGATGAGTCTTTTTGTACCAGGGAGCCAGGAAAAGCGAAGAGATATCAACGACTTTTCAAACACACGAAAATGAAAGAAAATAAGACAAGTGCTAAACGGCGTCTACATAATAATGACATCACACTAAAAACATGACCATTTCCATCAAAGTATTTCTTAGCATTCAGGGCTAAAAAAAAACTAAACAAAAAAAAAGAACATACCAACATCTGGCATATATGTGAACAGAGCTGTAGTGAACTTAAGATGAAGATGACAAGAAGGATGAGAGTTGGTGGGGCGATGAGAGAGGAGGAGAGATCAGGAAGAGGAGAAGAAGAAGAAGACGAAGTATGTATATGCACTTTTGAAGAAAGCTATCCATCTTCCATGTAGGGGTGGAGATCCAATCAAGTTGTATTTTCCCTGCTGCGCAAAAGAATACCACCTTCAGAGGAGTACAAGTGTACAATAAAAAATCCCCTAGCAGAATGGATGCTAAACGTAGATGTGCATTAAGGGTCCAGAATAGGAACAAAGGGAGAAATGACTGAAAAAATATACAGCAGACGGGACGAGAGAGAAAAAAAAGTTGTTCAAGGGTTACTCAGTATATCCAATAATGGCATCGCATCAAAATGCACAAACACTGGCTTCATTTTTCTTTCATACATTCAGGCTTGAAAAACAAAACGTTACTAACAAACGTAAGGCAGGAACGTGTGGGAATAATAGTGGTAGGAAACATGTGAGAACGACGACAATGAGAGCAGGAGTGGGGAGGAACACACAGAGAGAGGAGAGGGAGGCAAATGAGGTAAAGATGCATAATACTCTCCAAGAGAGTATTTCTCTTCCTTGCATGGCAGAAAGATATATTCAGGCTGCAGTTCCAAGGTAGTAAGCATTTACTCACTGAACTCAGTCCATGGTAAAATACCTTCGCTGCCTATCAGCATCAGCGCCCTCATCACTCTGTCTCCTCTCTGACCTTGCCAGTGACGGCCGTGTCCCTGCCATCTATCTGTCTGGAGCTGTCCATTGGTAGTCAGCCTGTCCATTTGTCTGTCCCTTTGTCAGTATAAGAGTGGTGATACTGGAAAGAGATTGGCCTTGCCTGATGCGCGCCTGTTAAGGGCTTTGCCACACGGGGGCAGTCTAGCTAACATCCATGATAGATGGGCTGTCGTGCATGATGTATATATATATATATATATATATATATATATATATATATATATATATATATATATGTGTGTGTGTGTGTGTGTGTGTGTGTGTGTGTGTGTGTGTGTGTGTGTGTGTGTGTGTGTGCGTGCGTGCGTGCGAGTGTGTGTGTGTGTGTGTATTCTTAATGGTGTGAGCGCTAATCAAATTGACAACTGCAGAGTTTTTTCACTGGATGGACGTGATGAGGCCCTCTAGAAAGGAACACTTGCTCAGTGGGCATATAGACAGGAAAAAAAAGAATACGTCGATAATTTCAACTTTGTGTAGATTGCAGTGCTGAATTTGTCCTACAAGAAAACTGAATTTTGCTGTACACGGAGGATGGAGAATTAGCAGGGATCTGTGTCTCTGCATATACACCAAAGACGAAAAAGGATTTTTTTTTTTTAAAAAGATAGCTGAAGAATTGGCATCAATATATCTACTGACAGCACAACACACTGACCCTAAAGATATCCAGACATTTAAGATGGAGAAAGTGATTGTTAAAAACAATGTGGATAGTGTTATTCTTTGTTGTTTTGTTTACAGTAGCAAATGAGGAATTTTGCTGCAGTAAAATTGTGAGAAATCTGACCAGCTGAGAATGGTGAACTGTGCAGAGAGAGAGGAGTGGGGGGAAGAGGAAAAAAAAACATAATACCAGCCGCCCGCCGTGGCGAAGTGGTTAGCGTCGCGGACTCCCGGCTGGGAGGTCGTGGGTTCGAATCCCATCAGAAGTCATGTGGGTTTTTCTGCCCCGACCGGCTCCTACCCAGAGTTGAGTTTGCTGAGGGCTCAGTTGGGAAGACTGGGACCACACAGTCGAGTTTCATCCACTTAATGGATGCGTTTCTGAGAGTGTTGCTCAAATTTCCTGACCAACACTGCAGGTGTCTGTATCTCTCGGGCCTGGTTGACGCCGGGATATATTATGAAAGGAAGCGTAGAGTACAACCCTGTCATGTAGTCTCAGACCGAAATGGAAATCCGTAGCATCATCTTAATCATCCTCATTCTCATCGATCTGCATTAAAAAAAAAATGTCTCAAATTCTGTGGCCCTTCATGCCCTGCTCTCATGGTGACCTCAATTTCGATGTCCTCTCCACGTCTGTGGCCTTGGTTGGTTCCGTTGGGGTCACCGGTATCGGCGAGTCATGGGGGCTTTCGTTGGACGGACGTGGTGGCGCCCTCCGGAGGGAGAGCTCACTCACGCCGGCTCCGCGACTAAGCAATTATTGTCGTCAGTAGGGGGCTTAGTAGGCGGGTGTCCTGCGTATGTTAGATCAGAAACAGGCGCCACTGAACACCACTGAAGTGACTCGGCGGCAGCTCAGTGTCTCCTCCCTCCGGTGGGTTGCCTCTTGAAGACTTGACATTGACTGCTCTCTGTGGATTGCCGGTGCTGGGGCTGTGGCGGAGCCGACCGGGCTGTGGCTGTGGACGGGGTGTCGGAATGAGCGGTGTGGGTGCACTGCCACTGAAGGTGGCTCAGAGGTTGGGACAAAAACAACAAAAAAAAAAAAAAAAAAAACAAAAAAAAAAAAACAAAAAAAAAAAACAAAAAAAACCCCACCATAATAATTCTTCAAAGGAGCAATTTGTCTTAGTTCAAGAAAGTAAGATCCATTCAAGCGACCATTCCCATATTGCAAGCATTAACATTTTTCAAAGGAGCGATTTGCACTACTTCATGAGAGCAAGATCAATCAATTCGGACGATGCAAGCCTTCACTCACTTATCTCTCTCAGTCTGGCAAAAAGACTCGCAGTCTATTTGCATTAAGTGCGTGGCGCCTCCCCTCCTCTTCACTAGCCAAGCCAGATAGACCAGTTCCCTGGCTATTCATCTGTCTGAGACTGTCCTTCCCTGATCGGTCTGTCCACCCATCCATCCATCCATCCATCCTTCCTTGCATCTGTCAGTATGAAAGGGCTGGTGGACTGATCAGCTGATTATGGAAAGAGACTGTTTTTTGCCTGATGTGCCTAGGTTAAAAGGTCTGCTACTTTCGGGGGCTGTCCGTCACTCAGATTGGACTGGTTCGTTTACCGCTTTTCTCCGTGACAAATGGGCTGTTGTGCGTCGCAGTAATCCCTGCCTATCTATCTGCTTTGTGAAGGACCTTCTCGTCCCTTCCCTTTTGCATTTTTCACTTTGTATTTGCGACTGTCTCCCTCTCTCTCTTTCATGTGTGTGTGGTTTGTGTGTGTGTGTGTGTGTGTGTGTGTGTGTGTGTGTGTGTGTGTGTGTGTGTGTGTGTGTGTGTGCGTGCGTGCGTGCGTGCGTGTGTGTGTGTGCGTGAGCGAGCGAGCGAGCGAGCGTGCGTGCGTGCGTGCGTGCGTGCGTGCGTGCGTGTGTGCGTGTCCGTCTGTGTGTAAGTGTGGATGTATGTGCGTGTGTGTGTTTGAATGAAGAAGGTCGTATTTCTCTCATCACACACACACACACACACACACACACACACACACACACACACACACACACACACGTACGCACACACACACCACACACACACACACACACACACACACACACACCACACACAAAGATGCACATACATAAAAGAACACAAACACAGACACATAGAAAAACCAAAATGAAAAACCACCTCACTCCACACACACACACACACACACACACACACACACACACACACACACACACACACACATGCCGCACTCACGCATACGCACACGTACATACGCATAGATACATACACACTGACATGAAGCCATATACACATGCATAGGCTCAGTTTACAGTTCATAAACGTTACTGCTTTATTATAGTATAATTTCTACAAGAATCACGACAAAATGGTCTGCAATCCGGATACTGAAGTCAGTTCTATCTTTTATGATGTTGTCATCTGATCATTGCTGGGCATGTACAAGACGTAGCTTTGATTTTAAGTGCTGTGCATCACAAATTAACATTTTCTTTTTGTTTAACGTTTGCCACCCTGATTTACTTAGTAATTGTGTTTAATATCACTGAAGTAAAAACATTTCGTTTTCATTCCTGGCCAAAACAAAAGTATACTAGTCACATAAAGTTAAGCACAGTTTACATGTACCCGCATAATTTCCAAAATATAAAAGCCACGATTTTGAAATTGGGAACAGATTTAATTCATTATCTTGTTCCAACGTACATTGAATTTCATTGGGATCGAATGAACGGTTGTTGATTTACAGACAATTTAAACAGAGATGGGTCGAAATCAAAGTTCGCAAAATCTGTTCAGTTCACAAAATCATTTCAATAGTGGGTGTGGCCACCGCCATTGGCGAGACATTCCACGCAGCGACTCCTCATCGAGTTGACCAGTGTTCTGATGACCCTCTGAGGGATTCTCTGCCATTTCAGTTGCAGCATTTGGAAGAGATCCTGGTGGTCTCTGGGAGGTGGATGGTTCTCCTTCACACGTCTCCCCAACTCATCCCACATATGCTCGATGGGATTGAGGTCGGGACTATACGCCGGGAAGATCATCCTGTTGATGCCGGCCTGCACAATGAAGTTTTCGGCCACCCGGGCCCTATGTGGCCGAGCATTGTCGTCTTGGAAGACTGCCATGGGTCCTATCCGTTGCATGGTCGGAACAACGAAAGGCGCCAGGATTTCATCCCGATAGCGGATGCCTGTGAGGTTTCCATCAATATGGTAGAGTGGTGTCTTGTGGTGGGGCTGAAGGCACCCCATACCATAACAGATCCTCCCCCAAAGGCCCTGGTCTGGCGAACAGCTGCATCAATGTAACGTTCACCAACACGCCTCCAAACTCTAGTTCGGCCGTCATGTGTTCAAGACTAAACCGCGACTCATCTGAAAAGAGGACCTGGGACCACTGTTGTTGGTTCCATCTCACATGACGATGGCAGAAAGCTCGGCGAGCAGCCTATGGGCTGCTAGCAGTCGTGGTCGAACAGCTGGGCGACGTGATCTGAGGCCGAAGTGGTGAAAGACGGTTTCGTATGGCTTGACGGCTGAGGATGGTGTTATTTGCCATACGAAGCTGCCTTTGGATGCTGGTGGAAGTGGTATCCCGCTGCAATAGGGCCTGCCTCTCGATGAAACGATCTTCTCTGGGAGTAGTCTGCCTAGGCCGACCTGACCGTGGCCTCTCTTCAACGCTGTTGGTCGCCCTAAAAACGCTGATTCAGTCTAACAATAACTGAATGATGCACACCAAGTCGTCGTCGCGCCACTTCAGCCTTTGCAATGCCATCTTGTATCCACGCAATCGCCCTGGTTTTGTCAAAGGTGCTAAGTTTTCTTCGTGGTGGCATGGTGAGAAAAGGGCTGACAGTAACCAACCCCGCGCTTAAACAGCCAAAAGAAGGGGCATAAAACTCACTTGAGAGACTGCTCTTGCACGGAAAAAAAAAGAATTTTCATTTTTACACATCTTGTGTCGCCAGCAAGCTTGATGCAAAACAGGCACAGTTAACGCAACTTTGCACTTTTTATCCCGCGCGGTAACGAGGTCACCAAGACCCCCGTGCGCACTACAGTTGACACAGGCTGGATTACACACTGCTGTGTGAGATTCCATCATTGGTTGCCCATAACAAACAAAAAAAAACAATGTTTGACAGCAATGTGTTGTGCAATTCAGTGTCAAATCAATAATACATCATCTCATGGAATTTTCATCTTGCATTACTGATGTAATGAACAATCACAGAACTTAACATCTCATGGACAGTGTTTTTTTTTTTCTTTTCTGCATAAGGGAACCCATGGGTCAACTATTATTACCAGCATCACAAGATGGTGGAGCCAGGGGCATACCAGCTGAAAATGAACTGAAATAAGCAAAAAGCTGAGCCCATAGATCAAGCTGACGGCTTCGGGGGCGATTGCTGGATGAACGTGGTCAAGCTCTCCGGAGGCAGACTCACTCATGTTAGCTTCAGGAGTATACAATGATTGTCGTCAATAGGAAACTCAGTGGGTGTTTTCCGGTGTGTATTGATGCAGATGATTGTCGTCAATAAGAAGCTCGATGGGTGTGTTCCAGAGGGAATTGATGCAGAACAAAACCAGACTGACTGACTATCTCAAAGTCACCGCTCGTGGGATGGAATTGAGCAAACAAAACCAGACTGACTGATTATCTCAAAGTCACCGCTCGTGGGATTCCGTAGGATTCCCTTATATTGATGACTAGCCGCAGACTGCAAATCTGAGTCTGCAGCATGATAGACCCTGGATAAGCTACTTACTGGGCATCCAGACTAAGCGAAGATGAAGTAACGCTGTTGGAGATAATAGTTCAACGAAAAGGACCCTCCAGAAAGATAGCTCCTGATGCGGCGTCTACAGATCTGATGATAACGTCGCACCAAAGCGCAAGAATTGCCTTTCAGAACGTCCTTACTCTCAGGATTGAGAAACATAACACTATGACCATGTGCGCATAATTACTTTATATGAACATATAGGAAAATAACTGCAGTAAACATTATGAAGATGCCAATATGGACGGCAGAAGTATGAGGCAAAGAAAGAGCACAAGATGAAGGAAGACACTCTCTGATACACTCTGCAAAGGAGCTGTTTGTCTTCTCTTTTAAGGGAGTAAGATCCATTAAGGTGCTTTTGCAAGATCGCATTTATTCACATAACTGTATCTCTGGCAAAACACCCTCGCAGTCCGTTTGCATCCCCCCCCCCCCCCCCCCCCCCCCCCCCCCCCCCCGCTGTCCCTCCCTCCTCCTCTCAGGCCAAACTAGGTAAGGCAATTCCCCCCCCCCCCCCCCCCTCCATCTGCCTGCCTAGGATTGTCCACCCACCCACCCTCTGATCTGTCTGCCTGTCCCTCTGCACGTCTGTTCTTCTGTCAATACAGGAGGGGTGGTGGGCTGATCGCCTGATCATGGAAAGAGGGTGGCTTTGCCTCACGCGCACGTGGGTTAAGAGGGCTGCCACTCGGGAGCTGTCCGTCGCTCTGGTCTGACTGGTTCGTTTTACCGCTCACATCCCATACAGATGGGCAGCCGTGCGTGGCAGACAGCCTCTGTTTGTCTGTCTGTGTCTGTCGGCTCTGTGTGAGTCTCTGTCACTCTTTCTCCATGTGTCTTTGCTTCTGTCTGTCCGGGTTGTCCGTTTCTGTCTCAAATCTCTCTCTGTCTCTGTTTTCTGTCTGTCTGTCTGTCTGGCTGGCTGGCTGTCTGAATATGGGTCACATGGATGTATGCACATACGATGACTGCGTGATATATAAGCATGCACTTCGTGTATGTGCGTGCGTGCGTGCGTGTGCGTGAGCACGCGCGTGCACGTGCGTGTGTGTGTGTGTGTGTGTGTGTGTGTGTGTGTGTGTGTGTGTGTGTGTGTGTGTGTGTGAGAGAGAGAGAGAGAGAGAGAGAGAGAGAGAGAGAGAGAGAGAGCACTCCTTTTACAATTCTGTCCTTTCCTACAAACAAGAGGACATTGACATGGTCTTTGAAAGTTTGGTTTTTAATATGGGGCAAACTGTATAGGAATTTTTTTTTAATGGACTATTTAATTTAGGCACTGCTCTCTCCTATCTCTGGTCTGTGATCAAAACTTGGTTTGATCCATGGTAAAAAAAGTAATACACTAACTTCTTGCAGAAAATGCAGCTATTATCATTTTGACCCTAAAAATAAGTTGTACAAATAGTTTTTTTTCTCAGCAGAAACTTTATTTCTCTAAATAGCTCAGAGGGTTGAAATTCTTTGTAATATCATTATTTGACTTTGGTAGTCTCTCATACACCGGCCAAAATGCTGTCAGGAAGTTAACCCAAATCGTACATCGTAGCGGATATTCCCCCTCCTCGCCTTCCCCACCCCCATTTCCAGCCCTCCCCAGGGGGAAAAAATCTACATCTCTCTAAAATCGTAATATTATTCTCTTAACCCGAACGGTCCGCTATACAAACCCCCTTCCCTCTCCTTGACGAAAGTGAGATGAGAAAATAGCCTAGAACCGTACATAACGGCCAATTTCCTTTCGGTCCCGCTCTGCGAGTCCAGTCTGCCGGACACTGACCGGTGTCGTGCACCCTTTTTACTCCCCCCCCCCCCCAACTTTTACACCCGGAACAGAATTGCGCAGTGGATGAAATGTTTTTGGACTCGTCCATACACTGGAAGAACCTTCGCCTCCTCAACACTGCTAAACCCGAAAGAGAACAACAAACTGCTCAATGGACAAAATGGACGAAAAGGTTCTATGATTTAGGCGAGACTTGGACAGAGACAGCTTTCACGCCAGCAACATTCGCGCCACACGACCGTCAGCTCCGCAAGACAAACGCTTTTTAATCGTTTGAGCACGGGCCCTTTATTAGGATAAGTTAACAGATATGTTCACCAACTGAAAAAAACAACACAACAAAAAAAATCATGGGCGGCGCTATGCGATGGCGACTTTGCTCTCCTCGAAGAAAACAGGTCAAACGTCATGCAGAGAAATCTTGTGTTGTCAAAATTTCATTAGAAGCACGTGTCTTTTGGACCATTCTCACAGTGCAGAAAAAAAAGTCTGTCTGTCTGTCTGTCTGTCTGTCTGTCTGTCTCTCTCTCTCTATATATATATATATATATATATATATATATATATATATATATATACACACATTCAGACGGTTGTTTTCTCAAAAGAATCAGCCCTGATGTGGCCCTTTGCGGTCGGCTGGGCTATAAGCAACATTACTATCTCAAAAGAATAACCGGTCTCTCTTACTCCAACATTTTGCCTAGGTCTGTTTGTAAACATTATATCCAGTGTTTGGGGACGATCAAGTTCTGCTTGAAAAGTCATGCCAGCAACACTACTTGTTGCTCTCCTCTAGAGCCCACTTTCCTCTCCTGTGTGATACTCATCAGCAGCACTCAGCATGGCTCTTTTAACCCACCCTTGGTGTGTCACAGAAGTAGACCACCTGTAACTCTGTGGTATTTTGTTTTTTTTATTATTACGAGGGGAAACAAATCAATGTATAAGGATCCCGTGAAACAGTTGACTAACGTTTTCATTCAACGTTCTGCCTACCTTAACGCTGAAGAGATCTAAGCTAAGTGACAAATTCGTCCATTTTCATTGTCCTATTTGTCTGTGTCTTGCCTGAAGAAGACCTAAGAGGTCGAAAACGCGTCGTGTTTTGTCTTGTGGCTCGTTTGTCCACGTTTTCTCTTGGCGGTGTGCTAACATTTCTTTAAGATTTAGTTGACTAACGACAGAATGGGGGGGGGGGGGGGGGGGAGGGGGGGGGGGGGGGGGGAACTGAGGAATGCCATACACCTGTACGTAGCAAAACAAGATGGTAAATATGAAAGGAATCCGCTACATACAGGCTGCCCCTCTAATACTCCCCCCATCTCCATCCCTCTCCCCTCCCCTCTTTCTGCCGCCCCCGTCTGGAATCAAAATGTTGAAGTATTTCAACTTCTTGCAAGCCGGAAAGCGGGATGTCATGGTTTGAAACATTTCATGGGTGGAGGGTATATTTTGTGTAGCTTGCACCGGCAGGGAAAAATGAACAGTAAGTGAGAGAGACAGAGGAAAGAAATTAAGAGAAAGAGGCGGGGAAGGAGAAAGAGAAGCAGGATGGTGGGGGGGGGGGGGGGGGGTACAGGAGAGGAGAAGGGACGACAGAGGGATGACTATGATGGATTTGGGACAGGGTCAAGCCATTCAATGCTCCGAAATGATAGTGAGATTCTTTTTGCCAGATTGGGAGGACCAGGGGAGAGAAGGAGAGGGAGAGAGAAAGAGAGAGAGAGAGAGAGAGAGAGAGAGAGAGAGAGAGAGAGAGAGAGAGAGAGGAGAGCTGAGAGAGAGAGGAGGAAGGGAAGAGAAAAGAGGGATGGGCATAGGAGGTGCTAATGGAGATACAAAAAAGAGAGAGGGAGAGACAGACAGAGAGTTACATAGAGAGACAGACCGAGACCGAGACGTGGAAGACGGGAGAAGGAGAGACAGAGAGAGAGAGAGAGGAGGAGGGGAGAGGGAGGTTCAGCGGAGGCTGAGAGAAGGGAGAGAGAGAGAGAGAGAGAAGGAGAGAGAGAGAGAGAGAGGAGAGAGAGAGGGGGGGGAGAGAGATGGTTCTAGCGAGAGGGAGATGGCTTCATCGTTACTTCAGGTAGGGGGCTGGCTTCATCGTTACTCAGATCCGCTCTCTGGACTCGACTGGCTGTATCCGAATGCACGCAGGGATTTCCTTTCCACAGTCGCGTCTATGTGAGTTGTGCAATGAATGATACGATATGTCATCAAAGCAAAGGGACGTGGTTATATCAATGGCAGTGGGGCAGTGTTGAGATTCGACTGAAGAGGGTTGGGAGGAGTAGAGCGCAGAGGGTGGGATGTGTGCGATGAGATGAGGCTCCAATCATCCAAAAAAAAAAATCACTTTCAGCCCTCTTCATGATAAGATGAAGTCCTTTAAGCTTCCGTTGACTTTGTCAAGTGTTTTTAATCCCAGTTATGAGAACGGTTGGAGCCTGGCAATGTTGGCTGTTACTCTTATTAAATCGCATCCACTTGGAAGATAGTTTTTTAATTCTTCCACCGCCCCACCCTCTCCTCACTGCCTCCCTCCCCCCTAACATTTTTTTTTTTGTTTTTTTTTTTTTTTTAAAACCAATTCGCGAATTTTTGAAATGTTAAAATCTTATTCTAGGCATATTCCATACCAGTATGGTTCGGGTGTCTAATTTGCACGTAGAGCAAGGCTGTTTCATTCCTCCCCCCCCCCCTCTTCCTCCCTCTTCTCCCCTTCTCCAATCCATATACACCCATAAGCTGTTCGACTCTTACGCGTAATATGCCAGTTCCATACTTTAATGATCCTTGACTACCATGTATTGGATAATGATCCTTGACTACCATGTATTGGACATACATGTAGTCACACAGAATTGGTGTTTCTGAATACCGGTATATATGGGGCTCTTAGTGTGTGTGTGTGTGTGTGTGTGTGTGGTGTGTGTGTGTGTGTGTGTGTGTGTGTGTTAGTGTATGTAGAAATTATCTCGTCTATAGGCTTATTGCTTTGATGTTTGGACAAACGAACGAATGAACGAAGTTTAATGCTGTTAGGCTGTAAAGCCCATTAAGCAAATCGGCGGGATGTACAACAACAAAACGCGACTCAATTTCGATTTTATTAAACATGGAAAACCACAGCAATATCCTTTTTTTTTTCACTTTAACGTGACGAAAAATCATGAACGAGAAAATGTCATGGAGCTTTTGGGGTCTCTGCATGCTTCGTGTTGCCGATGCGTCTTC